>PVIW01007939.1:28623-66673 GCA_004026585.1 Noctilio leporinus | reverse complement strand
TAGATTTTACAATGAAGGACATAAAAAGGGACAAAGATGGACATTTCATAATACTTAAGGGAACAATCCATCAAGAAGAAATAACTCTGATAAACATATACACACCCAACATAGGAGCTCCGAAATATATAAGGAAAATCTTGGAAGACTTTAAGAAAGACATAGACAGCAACACACTAATAGTAGGGGATTTTAATACTCCACTACGAATAATGGACAAATTTTCCAAACAAAAACTCCCCAAAGATGTTGTGGCATTGAACAACACTGTAGAGGAAATGGACCTAACTGATTCTTTCACCCCAAGAAGCAAAATATACATTCTTTTCAAATGCACATAGATCATTCTCTAAGATAGACCACATGGTAGGTCACAAGACAAGCCTCCACAAATACAGGAAAATTGAAATCATACAAAGCATCATCTCAGATCACAATGATTTGAAACTAGAAACCAATCTCAAGGGAAAAACCCCAAAATTCTCTAACTCATGGAGACTGAATAACATGCTTTTAAGCAATGAAGGGGTTAACAATGAGATCAAAGATGAAATCAAAAAGTTCCTGGAAACAAATGACAATGAACACACAACAGCCCAAAACCTATGGGATACAGCAAAAGATTGTAAGAAATTACTATAAACAACTATGTGACAAAAAAAATATGACAACCTGGGTGAAATGGACACATTTCTGGAAAGGTATAATCTACCAAAACTGAACCCAGAAGAAGCAGAAAGCCTGAATAGGCCAATAACAACTAGGGAAATTAAAGAAGTAATCCAAAATCTCCCAAAGCACAAAAGCCCTGGACCAGATGGCTACACTGGTGAATTTTACCAAACAGTTAAAGAAGAACTAACTCCTATTCTCCTCAAACTATACCAAAAAATACAGTAAGAGGGATGATTCCCAAACTCTTTCTATGAGGCCAATATTATTCTAATCCCAAAACCAGGGCAAGACACAACTAAGAAAGAAAGCTACAGGCCAATATCTCTGATGAACATAGATGCTAAAATTCTCAACAAAACATTGACCAGTTGGATTCAGCAGTATATTACAAAGATCATACACCATGATCAAGTGGGCTTCATCCCAGGGATGCAAGGATGGTACAACATTCGTAAATCAATCAATGTAATACACCACATCAACAAATTGAAAGATAAAAACCATATGATCATATCAATAGATACTGAAAAAGCATTTGATAAAGTGCAGCAACCATTTATGATAAAAACCCTCAGCAAAATGGGAATAGGGGGAGCATACCTCAACATCATAAAGGCCATCTATGAGAAACCTGAAGCCAACATCATACTTAATGGACAAAAACTGAAAGCTTTCCCCCTAAGATCAGGAATGAGACAAGATTGTCCACTTTCTCCACTTCTATTCAACATTGTCTTTGAAGTTCTAGCCATAGCCATCAGAGAAGAAAAAGGAATCAAAGGTATCCAAATTGGAAAGGAGGAAGTCAAATTGGCATTATTTGTAGATGATATGATAGTGTACATACAAAACCCGATTGGCTCCACCAAAAACTTACTCAACCTAATAAGCAAATTTAGCAAAATAGCTGGGTATAAAGTCAATATCCAGAAATCAAAAGCATTTTTGTATACCAATAATGAAACAACAGAAATAGAAGTGAAAAAACAAATCCCATTTACCTTAGCAACAAGAAAAATAAAGTACCTAGGATTCAACTTAACTAAGGAGGTAAAAGACCTGTACTCCAAAAACTACAGAACAATGAAGAAAGAAATCAAGGAAGATACAAATAAATGGAAGCATATACCATGTTCATGGATGGGAAGAATGAACATCATTAAAATGTCCATACTACCCAAAGCAATCTACATATTCAATGTAATCCCAATTAAAATACCAATGACAGACTTCACAGAAATAGAAAAAATGCTTCAAAATTTATATGGAGCCAAAAACAACCACAAATAGCCACCACAATCTTGAGAAAGAAGAACAAGGTAGGAGGAATCACAATACCGGACTTTAAACAATACTACAAGGATACTGTCATCAAAACAGCCTGGCAGTGGCATAAAAATAGACATATAGATCAATGGAACAGAATAGAGAGCCCAGAAATTAACCCAGGACTCTATGGTTTACTAATATTTGACAAAGGGAGAAGGAACATCAAATGGAGTAAAAACAATCTCTTCAACTAATGGTGTTGCGAGAACTGGACAGCAACATGCAAAAAGATAAAAGTAGACCACCAACTTACAACATACATCAAAATAAACTCAAAGTGGATAAAGGATTTAAACATAAGCAGTGCCACCATAAAGGTCCTCAGAAAAATATAGGCAGTAAACTTTTTGATACCCTATGCAGGAATATGCTTACTGATACTTCACCAAAGGCAAAGGAATTAAAAGAACAACTCAACAAATCGGACTATATGAAATTGAAAAGTTTCTGTTCAGCTAAAGAAAATATCAGCAAAATTCAAAGGGAACCAACTGTATGGGAAAACATAATTGCCAATGACACCTCAGACAAGGGTCTCATCTCCTAAATATATAAAGAACTAATGTGACTCCACACCAGGAAGACAGACAGCCCAATTAAAAAATGGGCAAAGGACCTGAACAGACAACTCACTGAGGAAGATATACAAAGGGCCCAGAGGCATATGAAAGAATGCTCAACATCACTAGTCATCAGAGAGATGCAAATTAAAACTGCATTAAGATACCACCTCACACCCGTCAGAATGGTAATCATCAGCAAATCAACAAACAACAAGTGTTGGCGAGGATGCGGGCAAAGGGAACCTTCATACACTGTTGGTGGGATTGCAAGCTGGTGCAGCCACTGTGGAAAACAGTATGGGGTTTCCTTAAAAAACTAAAAATGGAACTGCCTTTTGATCCAACAATTCCACTACTTGGACTATACCCAAAGAATCCTGAAACACCAATTCATAAGAACCTATGCACACCTATGTTCGTAGCAGCACTATTTACAATAGCCAAGTGCTGGAAACAGCCTAAGTGCCCATTAGTGGATGATTGGATCAAAAAACTTTGGTACATTTACACAATGGAATTCTATATAGCAGAAAGAAAGAAGGAACTCGTACCCTTTCCAACAACATGGGTGGAACTGGAGAGTATTATGCTCAGTGAAATAAGCCAGTCAGTGAAGGACAAATATCATATGATCTTGCCCATTACGGGACAATAATGAACAAAACTAACAACAAGCAAAACAGAACCAAATGTATGAATACAGTGAATAGGCCTACATTTGTCCGGGAGAAAGGGAGCAGGGGGAGGGGGGAGGCAGAGGCAGGGAAGGTGAGCAGCTTAGACAAGAACCTAGTATAAAGGAACCATGGACATGGACAACAGGTGGGATTGACTTTGGGGGGAATGGGTGGGTGGGGAGGAGGACAGAGGGGAGCAAACAGGGGATGGATGTAATACAACAACAATAAAATTAAAAAAAAAAAAAAGATTGAAAGAAATAATGATCAATACTTTCCATGTCTGAGGAAAGGAAGTGACATAGATTCAAGAAGTTTAGAGAAGTCCAACTAGGGTAAGTCCAAAGAGAACCAGGATAAGACACATAATGAAACTGGCTAAAGTCAAAGACAATGATGAAATTTTCAAATAAGCAGAAGAAAGGTAATTTGTCACATAAAAGGGAGCTTCTATTAAGAAAATTGGCAGGGTTTCCAGAAGAAATATTTCAAGCCAGAAGGCAGTGGGAAATATATATTAATAGTTCTGAAAAAAATAAAACTACCAGCAAAAACATTGTATCTGTGACTCTATATGTCTATTTTTATGCCAGGACTATGCTGTTTTGATCACTATGACATCGTAGTATTGTTTTATATCAGGCAGCATGATTCCTCCTACTTTGTTCTTCTTTCTCAAGATTGCTGGGGCTATTCCAAGTCTTTTGTGGTTCCATATAATTTTTTGAATATTAGCTCTAATTCTGTGAAATACTTCATTGCTATCTTAATAAAAATTGGGTTGAATCTATAAACTGCTTTGGGTAGTATGGAAAGTTTAATGATATTAATTCTTCCCATCCATAAACACAGTAAATGATTCTACATATTTTTATCTTCTTCAATTTTTTCTTCAGTGCATTATAATTTTCAGACTATAGTTCTTTTACATCTTTGGTTAAATTTATTCCAAGGTAATTTATTTTATACAATTGTAAATGGGACTGTTTTCTTATTTTTCTTTCTGATAGTTCATTATTGATGTCAGAATTGTAACAGATTTATGGATTTTTAGTTTCTACTCCACTACTGTACTGAATTCATTTTTAGTTATAGTAGTATTTTTGGAATCTTTAAAGTTTTCTATATAGAGTGCCCAGAAATGCACCTATGCATTTGCAGTCAATTAACATTTGACAAAGGATGCAAGAATATACAAGGGGTTAAAGATAGTCTCCTTAATAAATAGTGTTGGGCAAATTGGACAGATGGGTGCAAAAGAAAAAAAAAAAAAAAGCAGCTAGACCACCTTCTTACACCATATACAAGAATAAAGACAACATGGATTAAAGGCTTAATTATTAGTCTTAAAATGATTAAAAACCTAGAATAAAACAAAGGCAGTAACATCTTGGACATTTCTGATACCAGTATATTTTCTAATATATTTACTCAGGCAAAGGAAACAAAAGAAAAAGTAAACAAATGGGACTACAACAAACTAAAACTTTGTTGGACAACAAAAGAAGCCATCCACAAAACAAAAAGCCCACTGAATGGGAGAACATATTCACCGATGATATATTCAGTAAGGGGTTAATATCAAAATTTTATAAAGAATGCATAAAACTCAACACACACAAAAAAAACACAATTAAAAAATGAACAGAAAACCTAATAAAGACTTCTTCAAAGACAACATACAGCTGTCTAATCAACATGAGAAGAGGCATAATGTCACTGATTATCAAAGAAATTCCAATTAAAACCACCAGAAAATAACACCTCATGCCTGTCAGAATTGCTAACATCCATAAATCAATAAACAGCAAGTGCTGGCAAGGATGTGGAGAAAGGAGGGGGTCGGGGCTTGTGCACTATTGTTAAGGATGCAGTTTAGTGAAGGCACTTGTGGAAAGCAGTATGGCATGACCTCAAAAAATTATAAATGGAGGCCCTGGCTGCTGGCTTAGTGGATTGGTGCTGGCCTGCAAATCCAAAAGTCCCTTGCCTGCAAATCCAAAAGTGCCTGGCCTGCAAATCCAAAAGCATATAACCAATTTTTTTGGTTATATGCCAGGGCAGATAACCAGGTTGCAAGCCAGGTCTCCAACCAGGTCCATAGCTGGAAGCAGGTGAAAAGCAACCATACATCGATGTTTCCCTCTCTCTAAAAATAATAAATAAAATCTTTTAAAAAAATTAAAAATGGATCTGCTTTATGACCCAGTGATTCCACTTATAGGAATTTGTCTGAAGAAATCTGAAACACTAATTATACACACACACACACACACACACACACACCCTTATGTTCACTGCAGCACTATTTAGTATGGCCAATACCTGGAAGCAGGCCAAGTGCCCATCAGTAGATGAGTGGATAAAAAACTGTGTACATTTAGACAATGGAATACCACTCAAACATAAAAAGAAAGACATCTTACCTTTTATGACAGCATGCATGGACCTGGAGAATATTATGCTAAGTGAAATAAGCCAGTCAGAGAAAGGCAAATACCATATGATGTCATTTATATATGGAACCTAATAAACAAAATAAACTAACAAACAAAATAGAAACAGTCACAGCTATCAGAGTGGAGGGCGTAGGGGAATGGGTGAAAAAAGTGAAGGGATTAAGCAAAAAAACAACCTCTCATAGATAAGAATATGGTCATTAACAGAGGTAATGTGAGTGGGGGGGAGGCAGGAGAGGGTAAATGGCATATAAATGGTGATGAAAAGATATAGAAATAGGGGTGGTGAACACATTATACAACCTACAGTTGATGTATTATTGAATTATGCATATTAAACCTGTATAATTTTATTAACCAATATAACCCCAATAAATTTAACTTAATAAAAGAATACTGTATCTATCTGGCAAAGGTGTCCTTCAAAGGTCATGGAGAAATTAAGAGTTTGTGAGACAAACAACAGCTGACAGAGTTCAATACCACCAGATTTGCTTTGCAAGCAATACTGCAAGGAATCTAAGTTGAAACATAAGGATAGTAGACAGAAACACCAAACTGTACAAAAATAAAAGGTTATCTGGTAATACTAAATACACAGACAGGAAAACCAAGATGGTGGAGGAATAAGAGGAGCTATACCAATTTCCTCCCAAGACCAAACTGGAATTACAAATTAATTGGGGATAAATTATAAGGAATAACCAACAGAACACCAACTGAAGAGAAGTCTTATTACCACAGACAGAACAGAAGAGCTGATTCATCACAATGTGACCAGTAGGAACTTCGGAGACCCGAGAGGCTGGCAGGGCTCCCATGGGAGGGCAGCAGCTGAAGGGACAGAGAAACATCTCAGCAGTTGGAGGCTCAATCTGAGAAGGGTGAGATCTAAATCTCCAACTGGGCTTCCCAGCCTACAGAAACAAAGCTGAGAGTAAAACAGCACCCAGCTGTGAAAAGCAAAAAGCTGCCAGGTTTAGCCTGCTTGACAGAGAGACCAAGTTCTTAAGGGACCACACAGAAAAACACAGTGGCACCCAGTTACCATGGGCTCCAGCAGAGGGAGGGCACAGTGAACTAGAGACACTTATGTAGGGTTTGGGTCAGTGGCTTTAGGGGGAGAGTTGAGGGAGTAGCCCGTGAGTCCAGTGCTGACCCATCCCCCATACAGCCTTCAGACCACTCTTCTCCTAAGGGTGGAAGCCTGAGGGGAAGCCACAACCCCACCTATAGGAATTAATCTGCCCCACCCACCAGTGCCTAAACTCGACCTCTGATCGCAGGTTTATTGATCACAGGTTTATTGGATTAACAACTGAATTAATCTGCCCCACTCAGAGGTGCCTTAAACTGACCACTGATCACTGATCACAGACTGATTGTATTAACAACTAAAGGAAGCAGACAGACAAAGACAGTGGATCTCTGGTAGTCTCCAACTGGCTGACTAGGCCCAGACTAGGACACAAGCTGATGTCACCGATCATAGATCCAGGAAGTAAAAAAGTGCACCTCTACACCATAGAAGGTCACACCACTAAGACAGTAAGTCAAAGCAGACCAATCCAAGAAGCAGAAATAAACAAGAGTCACCTAAAATGGGGAGACAAAGAAATAAACCCTCAGCAAATGGAAAGGAGGAATCCCCAACAAGAGAGCAAAATGAAATAGAGGCAAGCACACTCTCAGGCATGTAATTCAAAATAATGATGATAGAGAAGCTCAATGAACTCAGTGAGTGCAAAGAAAACTACAAACAACTCCAGGGGAACCATGAAGAACTCCATGAAAGCAACAAGGAACTTACTGAGAACTACACCAGCATTAAAATGGACATAGAAACCATCAATCAGAGCCAAGAGAAAAAGAAGAATAGCATTTCTGAATTGAAGAACACAGTAGAAGGAATCAAAAGCAGGCTAGAGAAAGCAGAGGATCGGATCATCAAGCTGGAGGTCAATGTAGAAAAAAATTCCCAGGAAGTGCAACAAAATGAAAAAAAAAAAACAAAAAACAAAAAACTGAAAAAGAATGAAAAGGTTTTAAGAAAGCTGCAGGACAACATGAAACATAATAACATCCGTATCACAGGGATACCAGAAGGAGAAGGAGAAGAGGAGGAGCAAGAAATAGAAAACCTCTTTGGAAAAGTAATGACAGAAAACTTCTTGAGCTTGAGGAGAGAAAATGTCATGCAAACTCAGGAAGAACAGAGAGTCCCAAGGAAGATGAACCCAAACAACCCACACCAGGACATCATCATGAAAATGGCAAATTTCAAAGACAAGGAGAGAATCCTAAAAGCAGCAAGAGAGAAACGGCTAATAACATACAAGGGGGCTCCCATAAGATTATCAGCTGATTTCTTCACAGAAACACAACAAGCCAGAAGGGAATGGGGAAAAAAAAAAATATTTCAAGCAATGAAAAACAAAGGCCTGCAACCAAGAATACTCTACCCAGTAAGGCTGTCATTCAAAATGGAAGGTGAAATAAGGAGCTTCCCAGACAAAAAAAAAAAAAAAAAAAAAAAAAAAAAAAAAAAAAAAAAAAGTCTAAAAGAACACATCTCCCCCAAACCAGCATTGCAAGAGATGCAAAAGGGTCTGCTTTAAGAAGATGAAGAAACAGAGAGACAGACAGAAACACAGGTATGAAGGTAAATGGATTAAATGCACCAATCAAAAGACATAGGGCAGCTGAATGGATAAGAACCAACTTTATTTAACTTATGAATGCTTTACAGTGATCTTGTTACTACAAGGGAAGAACCCTGAAACACCAATTCGTAAGAGTCTATGTACACCTGTGTTCATGGCAGTGCTATTTACAATAGCCAAGTGCTGAAAACAGCCCAAGTGCCCATCAGTGGATGATTGGATCAAAAAACTTTGGTATATGTACACAATGGAACACTACATAGCAGAAAGAAAGAAGGAACTCCTACCCTTTGCAACAACATGAATGGAACTGGAAAATATTATGCTTAGTGAAATAAGCCAGTCAGTGAAGGACAAATACCAAACGATCTCACCCATTACAGGACACTAATGAGCAAAAAGAACAAACAAACAAACAAACAAACAAGCAAAACAGAACCATATACATGAAAACAATGAATAGACTTTCAGTGGTCAAGGGGGAGGGGAGAGGAGGAGGCAAAGAAGAGCATTTTAGTCAAGGAACTACTATGGAAGAACCATGGACATGGACAACAAGTGGGATTGACTTTGTGGGGGAGTGCATGGGTGGGGAAAGGGACAGAGGGGAGTAAAAAGGGGATAGATGTAATACAACAATAAAAGTAAATTAAAAATAAATAAATACATAGACAAGTAGCCTGTATTATAGCAATTTTGGTCCATAGATTTGAATGACAAAAATATTAAAAGTCCATACAAATCTATGCTAAAGAGTACATGATATAAAAATATGCAATTTGTGAAATGAATAATATAAAGTGAAAGAAGTTGAGCTGTAAAGATTAGTTTTTGTATATGATACAAGTTAAGCTGATATCAGTTTATAATAGAATGCTGCATTTTTAAGATGTCTCATAATTGCAGTAGGAACCCCAAATAAAGTTTATATAGCATATAAACAAAATTAGTTGAAAAGTGAATCATAGCATATCACAACGTAAAATCAATGAACTATAAAGGAAGGCAATAAAAGATGACAGAAAAGCTATAAAACATACAGAAAACAATTAACAAACTGGCAAAAGTAAGTCCATTTCTTTTGGTAATTACTTTGAATATAGATGAATTCAATTCCCCTCTGAAAAGACATATATTGTCTGAATGATTAAAAACAAAAAGAAACACAGGATTCAACTATATACTATCTATACAAAATTCATTTAGCCCTAAGGATACACATATGAAATTTAAAAGATTAAAAATATATTATATGTAAATGGTAACCCAAAGAAAGCAGGAATCTCATTTCTGGGTATATATCCAGGAGAATTTAAAGCAGTATCTGTAAGATATATTTGGACAACCATGTTCAAAGAAGCACTGTTTTTAACATTCAATCAGTAGAAGCAACTGAAATATTAATTAGCTGATAAATAAAATATAATATATGACAAGGTCTGTCCAGAAAAAGTCCAGCCATTGTTAATAAACAAGAACCATTTGTGTGACATCAATGTAACCTGGCAGCCAAGGAGAGTGAACTAGAATGAACATGCATGAGCAATGATGACTTCACTGCTCACCACTGTAGTAGACAGTGGTGGTAAATGCCATTGAGTGAGCTTGTGTACTGTGTGGCTATCACATTCAAAATGACTGCACAAGTAGAGCAATTAATCTGCATCAAATTTTGGGTTAAGCTTGAGTATTTCTCTGTGAAACCTATCCCCATGATTGACAAGACCACAGCTATAAGCAACTGGTGACAAGGACAACATGCCTGCTCATGCATCACATGCAGAGATTTTGGTGAAACATTGAGTGTCCCAGGTGACTCAGTCCTGCCTACAGCCCAGATTTAGTGCCCTGCGACTTCTGACTTTTCCCAAAACTGAAATCACCTTTGAAAGGGAAGAGATTTCAGACCATCAATGAGATTCAGGAAAATATGACAGAGCAGCTGATGGCAATTACTGATGGCAAAGTAGATACCAAGGTGCCTACTTTGAAGGGTACTGAGGCATCATTGTTCTATGTACAATGTATTTCTGTATCTTGTATCTTTTTCAATAAGTGTCTCTATTTTTCATATTTATATGGCTGGATGCCTTTTGGACAGATCTCATATGTATACAATGGAACATTATTTCTTTTTTTAAAAAAATATCTTATTTATTATTTTTAGAGAGCGAGGGAAAGGGAGGAGGCAGAGAGGGAGAGAGACATCAATGTATGGTTGCCTTTCACCTGCCTCTAGCTACACACATGGCCGGGGACCTGGCTTGCAACTTGGTTATGTGCCCAGGCTGGTAATCAAACCAGCAACCTTTGGGTTCACAGGCCAGCGCCTTATCCACTGTACCACCAGTGAGGGCTTTTTTTTTTTTTTTTAAAAGCTTATATTACATTACATTATGATTATCTTGTTTTTATGATTTATTATTTTTAGAGAGAGGACAAGGGACAGAGGCAGACAGGGAGAAAGACATCAATGTATGATTGCCTTTCACCTGCCTCCAGCTACGGAGCTGGCTGGACACCTGGCTTACCATCTGGTTATGTGCCCTGGCTGGGAATCGAACCAGTGACCTTTGGGTTTGCAGGTAAGCTGGTGCCTTATCCACTGTGCCACCAGCAAGGGCTATTTATTCTTAAAAGGAAGAAAATCCTGTCACATTCTACAATAAGAATGAACCATGAGGATATTAGGTTAAGTGAAAAAAGCCAGTCAGAAAATGACAAATAGTTTGATTTCACAGATATAAATATATAAAGTAGTCACACTTCTAGAAATTAAAAGCATAATGGTAGTTACCAGAGGCTGGTGAAATGGGTAAAAATAGAGGCATTGTTAAATGCATATAGTTTGGGATATGAAAGATGAAAAAGTTATGAAAATGTTTCACAACAATATAAATATATTTGATACTAAACTGAATGTTTAAAATGGGTAAGATTATAAATTTTATGTTGCATGATTTTTATCACAATAAAGATAGAAAGAATACTCTAGCATATCTAACCCAACAGTGATCATGAAACTCCATAAGTGAGCCATACATACTACTGATTGGTGCTACACATGCTTCTTAGACTGCCAGGACTCTGGATCCTATGAGGTTAGGGCTGCAATAACTAATTATATGATCCAAATCATGACTGCTCTGTTGTGGACCACGCCTTGGTAAGATAATAAGTAGATGAATTATAATATTGCCATTTTAGAAAACTGAGCAATTTTCTTAAGTCACTGTTTTTATCCTTACAAAGACTGTCTTCTGAAAAAGCCACGTAAACCTGGAAAGAGAAAGAAATAACCTTTCAAGGGCTTTGAAAGCTCTTACTTTAATGAGCATTTAGCTGCTGTCTTATGCCAAGAAGAGCTCATTATTCTAAGTGAAATAAGTCAGCCAGTGAAAGACAAACACCATACGAAATCACATAAATGAAATGTAATAAACAAAATGAACTAACAAGTAAAACAGAACCAGAGACATGGAAATGTGGAACAGACTGACAGCTATAAGGAGGGAAGAGGAAATGGCCAAAAGAAGGGGAAGGGATTAGTCATAGAACATGTATGAATGACCTATTGACATGGACAATGGAGTGGGGATTGACTGAGTGAGGGGTGGGATGAGTGGAGGGGGGCAAAGGGGGAAATTTGAAATAACTGTAATAGAATAAACAATAAAGCCATGGCTGGTGGCAAAGTGGATAAGGCACTGGCCTGCGAACCCAAAGGTTACTGGTTTGATTCCCAAGCCAGGGCACATAACCAGGTTGCAAGCCAGGTCTCCAGCCAGGTGCGTAGCTGGAGGCATGTGAAAGGCAACCATACATTGATGTTTCTCTCCCTCTCTGCCTCTCTCTGAAAATAATAAATAAAATCTTAAAAAAAAAACAAGAATAAACAATAAAAAGAAAATAAACCTTTTATGCTACCCCCCCCCCAAATAAAGAATAAAATACAAGGTCTGTCCGAAAAGTATCAGTCATGCAAATTTTTTTTTAATTTTATTGTTGTTGTATTACATCCATCCCCTTTTTGCTCCCCTCTGTCCCCCTCCCCACCCACCCATTCCCCCCAAAATCAGTCCCACCTGTTGTCCATGTCCATTTTTAATTATACTGACATTGGCTCAACACTTTTGGGACAGACCTAAACATTTGGGATTTTTGGGAAAAAAAAATTGAAATGATACAGAAGAAAAAAATTTTAAAAGAAGAAAGTATTATAATTACTCCCAAACCTGTAATATCAACTTTACAGATGAAATACATTTTGCCACAGAAATGTTAACAATTAGTATAAACAATAAGAATAAATAAAAAGTTTTACAGAAATTAGTTTCCTAACAGGGCCTACTAGGGAAGAACTTACCTGTTTGTCTTTGAGTTCCCCTCTTCTTTCAGATTTATTCCATTATTAACTGCCCTTATTTATGAAATTACTGACTACATTGGAATATTCTTGTGCACTAAAAAGAGATCTGAAGATAGATATTTGTATTTGACAAATCATTTTCTCTAAACTATCATAAGAATCAGTAAAATGTCATGTAAATTCATCACTTAACATATTTCCATTCTTATGATTTTTTTGGCACTGCTGCAGGGGACTGAAAGCACCAACAAAGATAATAAATTTTCCTATCCCCTTGATAATGAAGTTGTTATACAGTCATTGGACTCTACTGTGTAAGGCTCCAACATAATATAGGACATTTATAACATCCTTTCATTGTGAGCTTGACATGTGAAAATGATTTTTTTAAAGTTTTACTGAATTGGGAAATTCTTTCTCTAGGAAACACAGTATATCATTATATTGATGTCAGATGGCATGATATTAATGTTAAGGTATTTTGGCATGTCATTCTCCTAGACATTTTTTTTAAGCTGGCCTAAGTCAAATAACTTTAATTCAGTTTCTTTGAGAGAAGGTAGCAAGTTTGAAGAATAGCTACGCAAAGATTATATTACTCTTCTGCCACCAACTAGCACAAATATATTTCACTTTTTAAAGTTTAGTTCAATATAGGTATGTGCCTAGATAAGATATTTCTAGTTTTAAGAAAGAAACAGGTGGGTGTCACTTTCTAGGGATGCTAGAACTAAAAACATTCATCACTATTAAGAGGGAAAGAAAATAAGCCCAACATATTTTTTTTTTGCATACATCCCAGGAAGATGATGCTACTTTGGCTTCTCTGAAACTGACAAATGAACACAATCCACTGAGTTATTTAGTCTAGTTGACATACAGATTTTGTTTACTGTCGTGGAAGAGGTAAATGACCGAAATCCATGTATTTTGAGATGTTGAATAACTCTTTAAAATTAGACAAGAACATATAGAGTTATTAGCAGGGCAAAGGTCTTAACTTCACCTTTTCTGAATTCAATCCCAACTCTTAAGAAAGCCCAAAGGTATTTTTTGAATGCTTAATCAATAAAGAAAGGGACCAATTTCAGAACATTCTCAACTGGAGGAACAATGAAGAGTGGAGTGATGTAGAAAAAAGCATATTTTTCCAACCTTCTTTATCATCTAACTATCCTAATATAGCTGTAACATGAAAACAAAAAGTATTTTATTCATTTCCTGCTCTAAAATTAAATTTCTTGTTGAATGCTATTTCTAACACCTGACCCCAATCAGCTTCTTTTCAGGGCAAACTACTGCTATAATTACAAATGTCATAAATTGTTGATTAATTTTTTTCCAAGGGTGCTTTTATTTTATTATTTATTTTATTGTTGCATTACATTCATCCCACTCTCCAGCCCCCACCCTCCCACTCCTTGCCCCCGCCAAAGTCAATCCCACTTGTTGTCCATGTCCATGGTCCTTCCATGCTTGTTCTTTAACTAAACAGCTCCCCTTCTTTGCCTTCTCCCCGCCCCTCCCTCCCCTCTGAACACTGAAGGTCTGTTCCCTGTATTCATGTCTCTGGTTCTGTTTTGCTTGTTTGTTTCTTTTGCTCATTAGTGTCCTGTAATGGGTGAGATCATTTGGTATTTTCCTTTCACTGGCTTATTTCACTAAGCATAATACTCTCCAGTTCCATCCATGTTGTCCCAAAAGACAGGAGCTTCTTTCTTTCTGCTATGCAGTATTGCATCGTGTAAATGTACCAAAGTTTTTTGATCCAATCATCCATTAATGGGCATTTAGGCTGTTTCCAGCACGTGGCTATTGTAAAAAGCACTGCTATGAACATAGGAATACATAGATTCTTTTGAATTGGTGTTCCAGGGTTCTTCCAGCATAATCCTAGTAGTGGAATCACTGGATCAAAAGGCAGTTTCATTTTTAGTTTTTTGAGAAAATTCCATACCATTTTCCATAGTGGCTGCACCAGTCTGCATTTCCACCAACAGTGTCCCAGGGTTCCCTTTCCCCCACATCCTCCCCCAGCACTTGTTTGTTGATTTGTTGATGATCGCCATTCTGACAGGTGTGAGGTAATATCTTGGTTTTAATTTGCATCTCTCTGATGGCTAGTGATGTTGAGCATTCTTTCATGTGCCTTTGGGCCCTTTGTATGTCCTCCTCAGAGACTGGGCTGTTCAAGTCTTTGGTCCATTTTTTAATTGAGCTCTCTTTCTTCCTGATGTTGAGTCACATAAGTTCTTTGTATATTTTGGAGATCAAACACTTGTCTGATGTTCCATTGGCAAATATGTTTTCCCATACAATAGGTTCCCTTTTAATTTGGTTGGTGCTTTCTTTAGCTGAACAGAAACTTTTCATTTTGATATAGTTCCATTTGTTTATTTCCTTTGCCCTTGGGGAATTATCAGTGAAAATATTTCTGTGTAGGATATCTGAAATTTTACTTCTTATGTTTTCCTCTTGGACTTCTATGGTGTCATAACTTATGTTTAAGTCCTTTATCCATGTTGACTTTATTGTGGTGTAATAAGTTCAAGATTCTCATTCTTCACTGATCCTATCGATGTCTTAATTTACCTGGCTCTTGTTTCCCCAGCAATATCCTAATATTAAAACTGCTAATTCCTCATAATTTTCCTATACTCTCAGCATTTGGAAGTAAAAATGATAATTCTCTTACTCTCCCATGTCACTTTCAGCACTTGTTTCTTCAAAACAAAAGCTATGTGGCTGAATTGTGTTTCCTTTAAATTTTTAAACATTTTGACATCTGGCTTATAATCTCTCCTTTTAGCATGAAGTCTGTCATTATTTGAGGTGATTTCAACAACTTCAAGAATGATCATGGCATATTCTTGCATCCTTGAATACTTTATCTCCAGGGTCCTTATCTATGTTATCCCTACCATTCACTTATATGCTGGTCCTTGTCATAACTGAAACTAATGAAGCTTTTACATCTAAAATTCAGACCACTATCTCATTCTTCTAGCCTTCTCACTCCATCATCTCAGGACACTTGCTTTTTCTTCATTCTTGATGAGAAGGACGTATTGGACAGTAGTTTACTTATTTAAACTCATTAACACCTATAGAATGACTAAAGTTGTCCACTTCTTCAAGAGTCAGTTTCGGTAATTTAAATTTATCCTGGAAAATGTCCACTTGGTTATGTCTTTACATATGTAATGCATAAAATTGATGATAATGATCTCAACTTTTTAATGTTTTCTCCTACATTTGTAGTTATGATCCAGTTTTTATTCCTAATAGTGATTGTTTTCACTCTAGTTGTTTACTTTGATCGATCTTGCTACAAGGTTGTCCATTTTATTTTTAATTTCCATTTGGCTTTTTTCATCCACTATATTTTATGTTTGTCTATTTTATTGCTTGTCTACTTTTTAGTGTTTTTATGTTGCTCCTTTTAAAAACTCTTAATTTGCATGCTTGACTCACTAATTTTAGCCATTTTATTCTCTTCAATATTTATATTATAATCGCCCTCTTAAATATGACACTAGCTGCATTCCAGAAGATTAACATGTAGTATTTAAGTTTTTGGTTAAAATACTTTCAATTTTCATTATGCTTCTTCTTTGATCATGAGTTATATACATGAGTGCCTGTCCGTTTCTAGACATATATTTTTACATAATTTAATGTGATTGAGTTCTAATTTAATTGTGTTTTAGTCATAGATGTGATCTTCATGATAGTTTGAAATTTGTAATAGCTTGCTTTATAACAAAAGCATAATGAATTTACAAATGTGTTTCATGAAGACAAAGATAAATATTCTGTAGTTAATATATATGAAGTTTTTCACACTCTCACACATGAATCATATCAATTATATTAAGCTTGTTTATTTTATATAAAATAAATATAGGAATATAGCCCTGGTTGGTGTGGCTCAGTGGATTGGCACCAGTCTGCAAGCCCAAAGGTCACTGGTTCAAGTCCCCATTCAGGACACATAACCAGGTTGCAAGCCAGGTCATTAGCCAGTTCCTTAGCTGGATGCAGGTGAAAGGCAACCAAACATTGATGCTTCTCTCCCTTTCTTCCACCTTCCCTGCCCTTCTCTCTGAAAATAATGAATATAATCTTAAATAAATAAAATCCTTAATAAATAATAAATAAATATATATAGGAATGAAAAATCTATAATTTAGTTACTATTTTAAAATATATTTGAACTATAAAATACTGAAAGATGTGTGTTAAAATTGTTTTTGCCCTGGCTGGTAGCACAGTGGATAAGGTGCCGGCTTGCAAACCCAAGGGTCACAGGTTCGATTCCCCAGCCAGGGCACATAACCAGGTTGCAAGCCAGGTCTCCATTCAGGTCTGTGGCTGGAGGCAGGTGAAACACAACCATACATTGATGTCTCTCTCCCTCTCTGCCTCTCTCCCTTCCCCTCTTTCTGAAAATAATGAAATAAAATCTTTAAAAACGGACAGAGGGGAGCAAAAAGGGGATGGATGTAATACAACAACAATAAATTTTTTTTTTAATTATTTTCTATTTTGGTGCATTTTCACACTTCTTTCCATTTTTTTCTTTATTTTACATGGAAGTTGTGTTAGTAGGTGCATTCAAGTTTAGAACTGTGCCATCTCCCTAAGGAACTCAGCCTTTATTCCTGTACATTGACTCTCTTTATTTTTAGTCATTTATTTTAACAAAGTCTACTAGAGCTGATATTATTTAGCTAAAATAACTAAGTAAGTAGTTAAATAGCATTTTTGGGCTAGTATCTTAACTGCATTATATATAAACTTTCAACATTTTGGTGTCATAAATTTTAACATTGCTTCTGGCAAATACCATATATTGGATTTTTCAAAACTTATTATGTTCATTAATTTTCTGTATTAAGTGAGATCATATGGCATTTGTCTTTCACTGCCTGGCTTATTTCATAAACATAATTCTCTCCAGTTCTATCCATGTTGTTGCAAAGGGTAGGAGTTCCTTCTTTCTTTCTGCTGTGTAGTATTCCATTGTGTAAACGTACCAAAGTTTTTTGATCCATTCATTCATCCAATGATGAGCACTTAGGCTGCTTCCAGCACTTGGCTATCATAAATAGCGCTGCTATGAATACAGGGGTATGTAGATCCTTCTGAATTGGTGTTTCTTCATATAATACTAACAGTGGAATTGCTTAATAAAAAGATAGTTCCATTTTTAGTTTTTTGAGGGGACTCCATACTGTTTTTCATAGTTGTTGCACCAGTCTGCATTCCCACCAGCAGTGCACCAGGGTCCCCTTCCTTCCACATCCTTGCCAGCACTTGTTGCTTATTGATTTGTTAATAATGGCCATTCTGACAGGTGTCAGGTAATATCTCATTGTGGTTTTAATTTGCATCTCTCTGATGACTGGTGATATTGAGCATCCTTTCATATATGTACATATGGGCCCTTTGTATGTCCTCCACAGAGAACTGTCTGTTCAGGTCTTTTGCCCATTTTTAATTGGATTGCCTGCCGTCCTGGTGTGGATTGACATAAGTTCTTATTTTTATTATTGTTGTATTACAGTTATTTCATTTTTCCCCATTGCTCTTACCTATCCTCCCTCCCCTCTCCACCATTTAATTGCCACCTCCTTGTCCATGTCCGTGGATTTTTCACATTAGCTCCTCATCTAAACCCCACCTGTTCTCTCCCCCCTCTCCTCCTCCCTCCTTCCCAACCTCTCTGGTCACGTTCTGCTCTTTTTATTCCCCATTTCTCTGGTTTCTTTGGTTTGTCTGTTTTTTTTCATTTATTAGCCTCCTGAATTAGGTGAGATCATATAGTATTTGTCTTTTGCTGCCTGTATTATTTCACTTAACATAACACTTAACATAACACTCACTTAACATAACTCTATTTGTACTGGAAAACAAATATGTTTTCCAATGCAGCTGGTTCCCTTTTAATTTTGCTGATGTTTTCTTTAGCTGAGCAGAAAATTTTTAGTTTGATATAGTCCCACTTGTTATTTTTTCCCTTTATTTCCCTTGCCCTAGGAAAAATATTGGTGTAAATATTGCTGCAGGGATATCTGAAATTTTACTGCCTATATTTTCTTCTAGGACTTTTATGGTGTCACGGCTTATGTTTACATTCTTTATCCATCTTGAGTTTATTCTGGTGTATGTTGTAAGTTTGTGGTCTAGTTTCATATTTTTGCGTGTCCCTGTCCAGTTCTCCCAATGCTACTTATTGAAGAGGCTATTTTAACTCCATTTTATGCTCTTTCTCACTTTGTTGAATATTAATTGACCATAAAGACCTGGGTTTATTTCTGGGCTCTCTATTCTGTTCCATTGATCTACTTGTCTATTATTATGCCAGTACCAGACTGTTTTGATTATAGTAACCTTGTAATATAGTTTGATACCTGGTGTTGTAATTCCTCCTACTTTGTTCTTCTTTCTCAAGATTGCTGCAACCTTTCAGGGACTTTCGTGGTTCTATATACATTTTTGAAGTATTTGTTCTAGATTTGTGAAATATGCATTTGGTATGTTAATAGGAATTGTGTTGAATCTATAAATTGCATTAGGTAGAATGGACATTTTAATAATGTTAATTCTTCTCATCCATGATCATGGTATATGTTTCCATTGATTTGTATCTGCCTCAATTTATTTCTTTAGTGTTCTGTAGTTTTCTGAGTACAGGTCTTTTACCTCCTTGGTTAAGTTTATTCCTAGGTACTTTAGTTTTCTTGTTGCTATAGTATATGGGATTTTTTTCTAGCTTCTATCTCTGATGTTTCATTGTTAGTGTACAGAAATGATTTCAATTTTTGGATATCGACTTCATATCCAGCTATTTTCCCAAATTTGCTCATTAGGTCAAGTAACTTTTTGGTGGAGTCTATAGGGATTTCTATGTACATTATCATGTCATTTGAAAATAATGGCAGTTTTATTTCCTGCTATTCAGTTTGGATGCCTTTGATTCCTTTTTCTGTTCTGATCACTATGACAAGAGCTTCCCAAATGATGTTGAAAAGAAGTGGAGAGAGTGGACATCCTTGTCTTGTTTCTGATCTTAGGGGAGAAGCTTTTAGTTCTTGTCCATTGAGTATGATATTGACTGCAGGTTTCTCATGTATGGCCTTTATTATGTTGAGGTATGCTCCCTCTATTTCCACTTTGCTGAGTACTTTTATCATAAATGGATGCTGTATTTTATCAAATACATTTTTCAGCATCTATTAACATGATTATATGGTTTTCATGTTTCATTTTGTTTATGTGGTGTATTACATTTATTGATTTGTGAATATTACACCATCTTTGCATCCCTGGGATGAATCCTGGGGTATGATCTTTTTAATGTATAATGTCTGTCCCGAAAGTAATGAGCACAAACTGTTTTAATTATATTGACACACTGGCTTGATACTTTCAGGACAGACTGCATATTGCTGGATCTGGTTTGCCAATATTCTGCTGAGGATTTTAGCATGTGTGTTTAACAGCAATATTGGCCTCTGGTCTTCTTATTGTGTGGTGACCTGGTTTTTGGATTATAATAATAATTGCCACAAAGACTTTAGGAGACTTCTCTCTTCTTGGATTTTTTGGGATAAGTTGAGAAGAACAGGAGTTAGTTCTTCCCTAAATGTTTGGTAAAATTTGCTTTTATGGCCATCCAGTCTGGGGCTTTTGCTGGGAGATTTTTTAATAAAGCTTTAATTTCAATGGTTGTCATTGGTCTGTTCAGGCTTTCTACTTCCTGTTGATTCAGTTTTGGAAGATTATGTTTCTACAAATTTGTCCATTTCACTCAGATTGTCAAATTTTTTTGTCATATAGCTGTTCATAGTAATTTCTTACATCCTTTGTATTTCTGTTGTACCAGATGTGATTTCTCCTCTGTTATTTCTGATTCTATTTATTCAGTTTTTTTTTTTCTGTTTTTCTTTTTATGGGGCTAATTAAAAGCTTGTCAATTTTGTTTATCTTTTCAAAGAACCATCTCCTGGATTTACTGATGTTTTGAATTGACTTTTTAGTATCTATGTCATTTATTTCTGCTCTGACCTTGATTATTTCCTTCCTTCTATTTGCTCTAGGCTTTGTTTGTTGTTGTTCCTCTAGTTCTTGTAGCTTGATGGTTAGGTTGTCTATTTGAGATTCTCCTATCCATTTTAGGTAGGCCTGTGTTATTCTGAACTTCCCTCTCAGGACTGCCTTTGCTATGTTCCGTAGCTTTTGAGCTGTTACATATTCATTTTCATTTGTTTCCAGAAACTTTTTTGATTTCTTTCTTGATCTCACTGTTAACCCATTCATTATTTAATAGCATGTTATTCATTCTCCACATATTTGAATGTTTGGGCCTTTTTTATTTATTTATTTATTTTTTTGAGGTTGGTTTTGAGTTTCAAGCTATTATGATCTGAGAAGATGCTTGAGATGATTTCAGTTTTTTTTTTTTTTTTATTTGTTGAGGCTTGTTTTGTGTTCTTCCATGAGGTCTATGTTACAAAATGTTCCATGTGTATTTGAATAAAATGAGTATATTTCTTCCTTGGGGTGAAAAGTTGTGTTTATATCAATTAAGTCCATTTGATCTAGAGTTGTTCAATGACAAACTAATCTTGGTGCTTCTTTGCTTGGAAAATCTGTCCCTTGTTGATAATGAGGTGTTACAATCCCCTAGTATGAGCATGTTGCTATTGCTTCAAGAAGGATTTCTTGAAGACCTCCAAAATTTCCCTTATATATTTGGGTGTTCCTATGTCGGGTGCATATATGTTTACAAGGGTTATATCTTCCTGATGGATTGTTCCTTTAAGTATTAAGAATTGTCATTCTTTGTCTCTTTTTATGAACTTTGTTGTAAAATCTATTTCATCTGATGTATATATTGCTACCTCAGCTTTTTTTATTTTTACAGGTTTAACTTTTTTTAAAGGTTGTATTCATTATTTTCAGAGAGAAGAGCAGGGAGGGAGGAAGAAAGGGAGAGAAATGTCAATGTATGGTTGCCTTTCACTTGCTTCCAGCTAAGGATCTGGCTGGAGACCTGGTTAGAGACCTGGCTTGCAACCTGGCTATGTGCCCTGACTGGGGAATTGAACCAGTGACCTTAGGTTCACAGGCTGGTGCCAATCCACTGACCCACACCAGCCAGGACTATCAGATTTTTTAATTTTTTTTTGGGCGGGGGTTTGTTCACTTGCTTGAAATATTTTTTCCATCCCTTCACTTTTAGTCTGTGTAGATATTTTCTTTTTTTCTTTATTTTTTATGTAGATATTTTGTTCTGAGGTGGGTCTCTTCTAGACAAAACATGTGTGGGTCATATTTTCTTATCCATTCAGCTACCCTATGTTTTTTGGTTAGTACACTTAATCCATTTATATTTAATGTTATTGATTATATGTAATGTGATTGATAGTTACTTATTCATTGACATTTTTCCCTTTATACCTATGCCTCCCTCTTTTTCCTTATCTTCTTAAAGCAGTCTCTTTAGCATCTCTTATAAGGCTGGTTTCATGGAGATGTATTCTTTTAGCCATTTTTGGGGGGTAGTATAGGAAACTCCTTATTTTGCCTTCTATTCTAAATGATAGCCTTACTGGGTAGAGTAGTCTTAGTTGTAGGCCTTTTTTTCCCCATTGCTTGTAATATTTTGTTGCAATTGTCTTCTGGCATGTAGTGTTTCTGTTGAGAAATCAGCTGATATCCTTATCAGATTCTCCTTGTATGTTATTAGCTGTTTCTCTCTTGCTGCTTTTAGGATTCTCTCTTTATCTTTGAAATTTGCTATTTTAATTATGATGTGTCTTGTTCATTTTCATTTGGACCCTGTGTGCTTCCTTAGCTTCTGTGATGTTTTCTCTCATCAAGTTAGGGAAGTTTTCTGTCATTAATTTTTAAAACAGGTGTTCTAACCCTTGCTTCTCTTCTTCTCCTTCTGATGTCCCTATGATACAGATATTATTATGTTTTATGTTGTCCTGTAGCTCTCTGAAAACCTCTTCATTCTTTTTCGGTCTTTTTTCATTTTGTTTAATTGTCTGGAGATTTTTTTTTTTTCTATGTTGTTCTTCAGCTTGCTAATCCAATCCTCTGCTTCCTCTAGCCTGGTTTGGTTCCTTCTACTCTTTTCTTCCATTGAGAAATTGTATTATCCATTTCCTCCTGTTTCTTATTGATAGCTTCTGTGTCCTTTTTAATGTTGGTGTAGTTCTCAGTAAGTGCCTGTAGCTTCCCTGGAGTTCTTCGTAGTTCCTCTGGAGATTTTTGTAGTTTTCTTTGAGCTCGCTGAACTCATTTAGCTTCTCTATAATAATTATTTTGAATTCCATATCTGACAGTGTGCTTGCATCTTTTTCATTTAGCACTCTTTTAAAAAATATATCTTATTTATTATTTTTAGAGAGAGGAGAAGGGAGAGAGGCAGAGAGAGAGAGAGAGAGAGAGAGAGATCAATGTATGGTTGCCTTTCACCTGCCTCCAGCTACAGACCTGGCTAGAGACCTGGCTTGCAACCTGGTTATATGTGCCCTGGCTTGGAATTGAATCTGCAACCTTTGGGTTCACAGGCTGGTGCCATATCCACTGTTGCCACCAGCCAGGGCTTCATTTAGGACTCTTTATGAGGATTCCTTTTTTCTTTTGATGGGGGGTTGTTTGTCTCATTTTAGGTGACTCTTCTTTTTTTCCCCCCTTGCTGCTTAAATTGTTCTGCTTTGACTGCCTGCCTTTGTGGTGTGAACTTCTGTTCTGTAGAGGTGCATTTGCTTTACTTCCTGGATCTGCCCCTGGGGATGTCAGTTCGTGTCCCAGTCTGGGCCTAGTCAGCCTGATGGAGACTACCAGAGATCCTCTGTTTTTCTCTGTATCTTCCAGTTGTTAATCCCATTAATCTGTGATCTGTGGTCAGGGTAGGCACTGCTGGATGGGGCAGATTAATTCAGTTGTTAATTCAATCAATCTCTGTGTGTAATCAGCTGTCAAGTTTAGGTACCACTGGGCAGGGCAGATTAAGTCCTATTGGTGGGGCTATTGCTTTCTCTCAGGCTGCCATCTCTTGGAGAAGAGTGGTTTGCAGGCAGTATTGGGGGTAAATCAGCACTGGGACCCCATCTTATGCTCCCTCATTTCTCTCCTCAAAGCCACTGCCTCAAACTCTCCTTAAGCATCTCTAGTCTACTCAGCCCTCCCTCTGCCAGAGCCCAGATAAGCCAGTGCCAATGTATTTTCATGTTGGTCCCTTGAAGACTTTTCTGTGTCCCTAGCTGTCTCTTGCCAGTTAAACTCCAAGACTTTTCACTTTTCACAGCTGGATGCTGTTTTACTCTCAGCCTTTTTGCTGTAGGCTGGGATGCCCAGCTGGGGGTTTAGAATCTACCCTTCTAAAGTGGAACCCCTGGCTGCTGATATGTTTCTCTGTCCCTTCAGTTGCTGCCCATAGGAACCCTGCCATCCCTCTCATGTCTCCATACTTCCTACCAGTCACAGTATCCTAAAACATCCTTTTCTATTCTGTCCATGGTTATAATGTGTCTTCTCTCCAGCTGGTGTTCTGTTGGTTATTCTGTATGATTTCTTCCCAATTAAGTTGTAATTCCAGATTGGCCTTGGAAGAAGATTGATGTAGCTCTACTTACTCCTCTGTCAACTTGGATCCTCTCCCTTAAACTGTCTTTTACCCAGAAAGTTTACCCTATTTACATTTATTGTGATCCTGCTCTATTTTGATTTGGTTCTACCGTATTTTCTATCTTCTGTCTTTTGTTTTCCAGGCTTCTATTTTCCCTCACTGTTCTTACTCTCTTTTGTATTTTCCTCTCTTAATTCACATTTTCTTCTCAAAAATTTAAGTTATACTCTTCTTGATTATTCTTCTAGTGATTCCCATTTGCCCTATGTGTTTACATATATAATGCATAAAACTGATCATAATGTTCTCAAAATTTTTATTTGTATT
Source organism: Noctilio leporinus (assembly GCA_004026585.1). NCBI lineage: Eukaryota > Metazoa > Chordata > Mammalia > Chiroptera > Noctilionidae > Noctilio > Noctilio leporinus. The sequence goes on along the minus strand of PVIW01007939.1, from coordinate 41,961 downwards.
TGTGATTCAGTTTTCATACCTGATTATCTTCTCTCTCTTTGTTTTCTTTGATCAATCTTGCCAAAGGGTCATCTATTTTACTATTTCTATTGGGATATTTTTCATCCCCTATTGTGTGTTTGTCTATTTCATTACTTGTCTACTATTTAGTTAAATTTTTTTATGTTGCTGTGGCAACCTGGAAACATAATATTTTTATTGTAAGAAACCTTTAAGCCACCACAAAAAGAAAAGTGTAATAAACTTGGGCTGAGATCCATCTTACAATAAACTGCAAGCAATAATTATAGAACCTAATAACTGTAATCAATTTGGAATTTAAAAACTATTCCTGTCCCAAACTTAGCCTTTCAACTTCTTGGGTTATGCAATAGGCAGAAGCTTCAGAAATCATCATAACAATACACACAATTAACTTAATAAGATGATATTGGAGGAGGAAGTTTTTACAGAGATAAAACATCCTCATTAAATTAATGTCAAGATTACAGAGAAAGGGAAAAATTACTTCAGTGTGCTGTAATTTTCAAGTGGTATTAGGCCCAACTCTCATAGGACTTTTACTTACCTTTTGTGATATATTAAAGTGAGTAAAATAAGCTTGAAATTTAAGGTCTTAGCTATCTTGTTTAATCCTTCCAGAGAAACACGCAAGCAAATACATAGCACTTAGTACTCATTATAATATTCCAAGAGAGGTCTATTAGGGATAGTGCTTTTCTGTAAGAGGTTTTTATTTCCTGATGAAATAAAAAAGTCAAACTTCAAAATTATAGGCAGCAGGTAAATTGTATGAACATTTGAGCAAGGATTTAAGGTGAGTATTGTCTGAAGCATCAGTGAATTTACAGGTATAATCTATGTTAGCAGTAGTGTCACTTAATTCTAGAAAAAAGAACAATGGACCTGAAGTCTTAAAATATGGAATTTACTTCTATTCCAATAAGTGAAAATCCCTTTTGTATATGGCAATTCACCTGCTTGTGATAAATAAAAATAATTTTAAATAAGGACAGTATTACCAGTTCAGGTTAGAAAGTGGAGTTAAACAGCACAAAACTCCACATACAAAAACAACTTTTGCCCAGAAAAAAGCTGTGGAAATGGTAGGCCTTTAAGATTTCAAAGAATGCTGAAAATAGACCTCTTCCTTTTCTAATAAATAATACCTAAAATTATAAGTCATCTAATAAAAGCCAGATTTAGAACTAGGAATTTTATATATATTAAATCATTTGATCTCATAACAACCATATAAGTTCCATATAAACTAGGAACTTAGTTCTCATTTTTATAGATAAGAAAGCTGAGGAACCAAGTAGTTAATAGATTTGTTCACAGTCAGATGGATAAAAAATGATGAAACTAGGGCTTAAAATTCCATATTCTTGAACCCTTAGAGTACTTATTGTCTGTGCCACCTACTTTGTACATGAAGAGGAAGCCATTTACAACACAAGAAGTCTCCCAAGGACAGTGTATAAAAATCTTGCCCAAAGTAACCACACATCATCCAATACAGCATGAAACACAATAATATCCATATTATAGGAATACCAGAAGGAAAAGAAGTGGAGAAAGGGATAGAAACCCTATTTGAAGAATTAATGACAGAAACTTCCCTAACTTGATGAGAGAAAACATCATGTAAGCTCAGGAAGTACACAGGGCCCCAATGATGATAAACCCAAAGAGGCCCACTCTAAGACACATCATAATTAAAATGGCAAATTTCAAAGACAAGGAAAGAATCCTAAAAGCAGCAACATAGAAACAGCTAATAACATACAAGGGGGCTCCCATAAGGTCATCTGCTGCTGATTTCTCCACAGAAACACAACAAGCCAGAAGGGAATGGCAAACAATATTCCAAGCAATGAAAAACAAAGGCCTACAACTAAGACTACTCTACCCAGAAGGGTTCTCATTCAAAATGGAAGGTGAAATAAGGAGTTTCCTGGACAAAGGAAGTCTAAAGGAATACATCTCCACCAATCCAGCCTTGCAAGAAATATGAAAGGGTCTGCTTTAAGAAGATGAAGAAACAGAGAGAGACAGAGAACAGAGGTACTGTGATGAGTACCAAAGATTCAAAAATAAATTAAATATGAACACTGTTTTTAAAGAACTCATTCTAATGGTAGAATAAATATACATCATACATAATTATAATTCTCTGTTAAACATGTTGTAGGTGAGGTATGAAGAAATTGCTAAACCACCTAACTGACTATAAGGAGAATTAGGAAAAACCCTTGAATATTATATTTAAGCTTGGACTTGAAAGATAAGTGTAAGTCTGCCAGGTGAAGAAGTAATAAAGAGAATTCCAAGCAGAAAAAATATCCAGGTGGTTGTTTCCAGAGACTCTGCTTTTAACTAGCACAATATATTACATTCTACCTTAAAATACTAAGGTAAAACTAGCCTGATTATTCTTATTTACAATACTGTGTAGAAATAAAGACACTGATCTCAAGAATCACTTTCTCACCACATGGTATCTTTCTTAATGAAAATGTGTGGAGGTAAATTATCAATTCTTTTGTTCTCTGATTAATCATGACCTTTACTATTGTTTTTATTTCAAATTTACTAAACAAAATAAATTTCAAAATAGTAGATAACCTTTGAGGTCAGTTGTTCTGCAGTTACTAGTTGAATGATTTACTTTCCGTTAATTTTTAGTTTCCTCTTTAGTAAAAATGGGAGAATAATGGTATCTACTTACAGAAAAATTGGTTATGAGTATTCACTTCAACTGTGCATGTGTGTGTGTGTGTGTGTGTGTGTGTGTGAGAGAGAGAGAGAGAGAGAATAGTACTTGCTGTTGCTATGGTATTTAAATATTAAGGAATGTCTGAAGTTGGCCCTGCTTATGCAGAAGCTCATCATGGTTCTCTATGTGAAATATATTTGGAAGGATCTGAAGATGTAAACACTGCCTAAGAAAATTCAGTCTCTAGAGATCCAAGTCTGGTATTTCATATTTAACTGAAAGTAAAGGTTGTTGCATTTTCTTCCTTAGATTATTGAAAATGATTTTTTTTTTTTGTTATTCTCTTGGAAAATTACCCAAGTCAGATAACTGGAACAAAATTTCATTATGAGATTAACAGGATGGTTATCATGTTGGGAGAATCTAATATCCAGGCAAGGGTCTACCTTAGTTTTGGAATTTAAGAGAGTTTCTGCAAAGCTTTCCTCACTCTCCCAAGAATGTCTATTTCCTGGGAAGTGAGAATCTAACAATTTCTACTTATTTATATCCTGATTTATATTGTTCATATATATTTGATTTAATGTTCCAACCACAAAATTTTTTTGAGAATAGACCTTCTCTTATGTAGCACAATAGTAAACATAAAGGAAGGACCTAAAGCGCAATTAATTTTCATAGTTATAATTAACCCTATATATATATGTGTGTATATGTGTGTGGAATGTTCAGTCCAGTGCTGTTTGTAATAGCAAAATTAGTAAAATACAGGAAAAAGCCTAAATGTTCATCAATAAGACAGATCAAATACACATGTAGTTACATCTATAGTATGGATGCACATGCCATGGAGATTGGATATATATTTTTAAAGATTTTATTTACTTTTAGAGAGAATGGAAAGGAGGGAGAGAAACATCAATGTGTGGTTGCCTCTCACATGCCCCTAACTGGGAACCTGGTCCAAAATACAGGCATGTTCCCTGACTGGGAATCAAATTGGCGACTCTTTGGTTAACAGGCCGGCAGCCCTCAATCCACTGAGCCACACCAGCCATGGCAGAGACTAGATATTTTAATCTGCCTGGCATAGTGCTTAAGTAAAGCAATGTTAATTTATGTCTCTATGACTATTTTCCATGCTTCTGTGCCTAACCAATTTTGCTCCTTTTGATTGATGCAGCTTTTCTTTTAACTTATGGTAATACCTTTGTTGAAATTATATATGAAGTCCTGCTGCTGAAGAAATCAATTTTTCCTTAAAGGTGATAGTGCATTTCTTTGGCTCTTCTTGTATGCCAACTTCATATTTTAAACTTGGTTACTTTTAAGTTCTTAGGGATGAACTTCATTGTTTCCCTTTACATATTGACTATTTTATACATGTAGTTATAATATATAAAGTGACATGACAACATATAGATATTTTCAGGATTTTGTTTCTCTCTCTGTGCTCATCTGCAAACATTTGCAGTCATCCTAATAGTTCTCTCTATGTAAAGCCTTTGTATTAATAATTTACTTACGATAGAAGTAAAAGGAAACTTCTTTCTTCATTTATGCCTTCTGGAGACATGCATAAATAAATGAGTCCATTTATTTTGTTTGTCATTATATTACAAGTTCTCTACATATGTGAAGAAAACTTCTATGTGTCACTATGCTTTATACTTAAGTATATTATTATGCTGTAAGTGAACATATTCCTATTATTAATATAAGGCTTAGCTAAAGATAGATATGGAAGTTTGGATAGATTAACTTTCCTAGACTGACACATTAGATTATGACTGACAAAGGCAGAGGTAAAAACAATTGGGCTGATACCATGTTCTCTCCAGTATAACATATAGTATTTCTTTTCATGTTGCTTTTTACTTACACATGGGAGCTATAGTTGATGGTATTAAATCAGCCTTTGAAACGAAATCAGACATGACTGTAGCTATCAATTTTTCCAACATTAGAAGGGAGATAACAATATTATCTACCCCCAAGTACCATTGTGGAGATTAAGTAAGGTAACTAATGGATATAAAGTACCAAGCTCAGTGCCTGAAACATAGGCATTCATTTAATAGCTTTATACATATATTAACTTGTAACTTCTTTTCCTTTTTTAAACAAAAAGAGAAGAAAGCAGTATAATCTCTCTTTTTTTATTCATTTAGTTGGATAGCTAGATTGGTCACTTTTATCCATTAAATGATACTGTGTAGTTTTATTTTATTTTCTCATGTGTCAATGGAATCATATTGGAACTTTCTCTTTCTAAAACACTGTTTTCTCAAGTAAATAACAATCATTTTTCTACTCCATATACTCAATGTCTATATCTTATGTAAAATGGACACATCATATACTAAAGTACCTTCTATAGTAGTTATTTATATTTGTTTCATTTCTCTTGTAATCTCCTTGAGGCCAGGGACTGATCACTTTGGACCCAAAGTGCCTAAAATATGCCTAGTATATCATATGAATTTTAGGTGTACACTGAATTAATTAAATAATAAAATACAATCTGGGTGACCTGAAGTGAATTTGAATAAATTTTATAATTTGGCAAAATACTTAGTTCTATTTTCTTGCATAGCATTGCTTAAACCATGTTTCAATATACAGTTTAACTTATTTGCATAAAGGTATTTATTATTTACAAAAATTAAATTATTTGCTTGATATTGTGTACAGCTTTAAATCCTATGGAATAAACTGTTATACCACTGTGAAAGATTCCTCCAAATAGATAATAAAAGGAAAATATATATGTAAATGGAAAAACATAACATTAAAAAAAGGCCATATATGACAAACCCACAGCCAATATCATACTCAGTGGGCAAGAAATAAAAGTGTTTCCCTTAAGATCAGTAATAAGACAGGGATGTCCACTTTCAGCACTCTTATTCAACATAGTACTGGAAGTATTAGCCCTAGCAATCAGATAAGAAAAGGAAATAAAAAGGTATGTAAATTAGAGAGGAGGAAGAAAAAAAGCCGTTATTCGTAGATGGCATAATATTGCATATTAAAAAACTTAAAGACTCCATCAAAAACTACTAGATCTAATAAAAGAATTGGGCAAAACAGCTGGATACAGAATTAATATTCAGAAATCAGAGGCACTTTATACACCAATGATGAACTATCAGAAAGAGAAATTAAGAAAACAATCTCAAGCCCTGGCTGGTGGCACATGGATAAGGCACCAGCCTGTGAACCCAAAGGTCGCTGGTTCAATTCCCCAGCCAGGGCACATAACCAGGTTGCAAGCCAGGTCTCCAGCCAGGTCCTTAGCTGGAGGCAGACGAAAGGCAACTATACATTGATGTCTCTCTCCCTCCCTGCCTCTCTCCCTTCCCCTCTCTCTAAAAATAATAAAATAAAATCTTTTTAAAATTAAAAAATATATAAAAATAAATTTAAAAAAGAAAATAATCTCATTTGCTATTGCAACAAAAAATAAGGTACATAGGAATAACTGTAACCAAGGAGATAAAAGATAAACAAACAATAAACAATATATATTGAACAATGATGCCTCAGTCCCCTTCAAAGTATGCACCTTGGGACCTCTACTGTTCTCCCAGTCACCAACAGCTATCCTGTAGTATTTTCCTTAATCTCATTGATAGTTTGAAATCTCTTTCCTTTCGAAGGTGATTTTAGTTTTAGGAAAAGCCAGAAGTTGCAGGGCACCAAATCTAGGCTATAGTGAGGCTGAGTCACCTGGAGGAACTTGATGTTTCATCAAAAAATTCTTCATGTGATGCATGAGTGGGCATGTTGTCATGATGAAGCTGTCAATCACCAGTTGGCCATAGCTGTGGCCATCTCAATCATGGGAATAGTTTTTGCAGAGGAATGTTGGGGCTTAATGCAAAATTTGATGCAGATTTAGTGCTCTACTTAGTCATTTTGAACATGACAGCCATATAGTACACCATGCTCACTCAACCACATCTACAGCTTCCACTGACTAGTACCGTGAAGATAGCATTGTTCATGAATACTCATCCCAGTCCACTCTCCTCGGCTCCCAGGTTATATCAACATTACTCAAGTTGTTATTGTTATATTAACAATGCTTAGACTTTTTCCAGACAGATCTCATATACAATATTTGTGGATAAAGGAAATTAACATCATTATAATATGTATACTACCCAATGAAATTCCTATTGAAATACCCATGATATATGTTACAGTTTGAGAATGAATATTCCAAAAATTTATATATAACCACAAGAGATCCTTAATAGCCTAAGCACTCTTAGGAAGAACAAAATTGGAAGTATAACAGTACAAGATGTCAAATTATACTATAAGGCCATATAATAAAAACAGCCTGGTTCTGGCATAAAAACAGGCACATAGATCAATGGAAGAGAGCAGAGAGCCCAGAAATAAACCTATCATTTATGATCAATTAATATTTGACAAAAGGGACAAGAACACACAAGGGAGTAAAGACAGTACCTTCAATAAATAGTGTTGGACAACTATTGGACAAATACAAGGGGGAACCCTGAAATGGTATCTATTTATAAAAAAAAATGTGTGTTCTTAAATGTTTAAACTTCAGTCACCTTCAAAGTACTCTGCATTTGATGTAATACAGCTATCAAAAAAATTTTTTTACTGCCCCAAACAGTTTTTTAACTCATCAAATTTGATGCCTTTTAGTGCCTCTACTCTTTCTTATTTCACCTCTTCCACATTAGTAAAATTTTTCCTTTTGAGGTATTTTTTTCATCAACAGGAGAAGAGTCACTTGTGGAAAGATCATGGGAATAGGGAGGGTGAGGTATGGAGGTTATGCCATTTTCAGTCAAGAACTGCTGAACACTCAGTGCAATGTGTGCAGATACACTTGTAAACCATCCATCATGATTGGGCAAACATGTTGAATAAGTCTTCAAAAAAATTCACTGAAGCCAAGCACAGCCTCTTACAACAATGCCCATTGCCATCTGGTACACTGATCCAGATGGGTTCCTAGAACACTCATCTAGCAGGAAAGGCAGTACCACAAGGGGTGCACCCTCCAGAAGATAATTCCAATTTTTTTGGGGGGTCCCCTCTCATACATGCAAAAAATGAAACTTAACCATACATGAGAATAAACTCAACATATAAGTTGCAAAACCATAATAATCCTAGAAGAAAATATCAGCAAGGAAAGCAGAGACATGGACACACGGACCAGACTGACATCTGTAAGAGGGGTGAGGTTTGGAATGCTGGATGAAAGAAGGTGAAGTGATTAAGCAAAACACAGGTGCTGATAGCCAGGAGGTGAAGAGAAGTGGAGGTTGGTGGAGGTGGGGATAGGGATAAAATGGGGATGAAAAGAGACTTCACTTTGGGTAATGGGTGCACAATGCAGTTTGCAGATGATGTTTTACTGAGTTGCACTCTTGAAATCTGTATGGTTTGTGAACCAATAACACTCCAATAAATTTAATTTAAAGAGATAACTATTTCTATGGTTCTGCATCCAATTTCTAAATTATCAAGACTCCTTGTATCTTTCCCTATTACTCAGTGTGATAACATTGGTTTTAGAGATAAAAAACATGGTTTAAAATCAAGTATGACTGTGCTTCAGCCACTTTACCTCACTGCACCTCAGTTTCTTGGTGGTAATATCTAGTTTGCAGATTGTTGCGAGACTTGAGATAATATTGGTATATAGTCTTGTATATATTAAGTACTCATAACATTATTAAAAATATTGTTATTGGGATATTCATATGTAAATTAGATAGAATTTGAATTCAAACAAGTTGTCTTGTATGTGAGCAGTTTTGGTAAATTATTTGAAGGGAGAACAAATTGAAACTAAGGATTTAAATGAGAAGGATTATATATGGATTCCAATTACCCTTATCTTTTGGTTCTTTCATAATCCATCCCCATTATTTTCAGTTAATTGGGCTTTTCTCTATCCTCAAATTTCCCCAGAATTAGGTGGTTTCATGAATAAATGTGAAATATTCTTCAACAACATTATAAAATGCAGCTTTTAACAAACACAGTAGCAATTTTCATGGATGAAATAGAAGCATTTTCTCATTTAAAATATGAAGAATAATACAATGAAGTTGCAGTTAAAATTTGATCTATATTTTTCATTTTATATTCACTGTTCTCTTTGTCATAGCAGAAGGTAGAAAAACGGGCTGTATGAACAACCAAAATTTTTTTTTAATTTTTCTTTTCCTAAAATGACTGAGGTTGCTACAATTTCAGACTATCTGTCCAAACCAGGCTTTTTATTTTTTATGCCTTACACTATTTCCAAGGATTGTAATGACTCTGTGCATAAAATTGCATATGTATCCTCTACTCCCATATACGTTTATCATTCTCAATGTAAATTCACTGCCAGGGCTATAGATTATGGCTCTATGCTATGCACTTACAGAAAACCTAATGAAAAGGATATATTATAGGGGAAAAAACCACCAGTTACTAATATGATTTCCAATACCAGGGCCCCTGAAATTCTTTAATGTGTGTCAAAACTGTTTCCAGTGATTACAGCATCAGTGGAAAAATGGAAAAAAGTAATTAACATGAATTGAAAAGAACCTTCCTTTTGCTTTTGTTCACCTAATGACATGGTTATGCAGTGAATTAAGTGAACTAGATAAATTGTTAGGTTGTTTTAAAACATGGGGTTATATATATTGTTATATTGTTGTACTGGATATAATGGAGTGAAAATCTTTATCTCTCTAGGGCAGGGGTGTCAGACTCATTTTCACTGGGTGCTACATCAGCCTACATCAAAGGGCCGAATGTAATTTTAGGACTGTGTAAATGTAACTACTCCTAAACAGTTAAGTGAGCCTGGTAGAAATAAGGTCCCAGGCAGAAAGTGGAGGACTGGAATTAGCTGGTGGGCCTTGTATTTGCCACCTGTGCTCTAGGGTATTGGGAGAGCAGTAGTTACATGAATCACAAAGACATTTGCAGGGACTTCTCCTATGAAAGAACCTCCTCTAAGTATTTACCCAGAACCTACAAATAGTAAGTTACCTTTCTATGATTTGATGTCATCAAAAGTTTTGCCTGCCCCAGATATTTCCCTATCAAGGAACCAGAAATCTTTACAATACTCACATCTCTACATAGAGTTTATGAATATTCTGATGACCATAATTTTATCATCTGAAGGTATAATAAGTTAAAATAATGACCTATGGATTATATCAGACTTACAGGTGTGTTTTCTTTGACCAGAAAGTAGTAAAAAGTCTACCTTTAAATATGGAGAACTTTCACATAAACATCTATTTTCCACACTTTTGAAAACTCATCAAACGTATCATAACTTAACTCAATCATTCCTACACAGAGAAAAATGACTCTGAGTATGTCACTTCATCTTTGAATCTTAGTTTCATTACCTGCAAAATGAAGATAATGATACCTATGTCACAAAATGTTATTAGGATTAAATAAGATAAATGTAAAGAGCTTAATACATATTAAGCACTTCATAAGTGATAACAATTATCAATATCATTGATCACTGTCTGCTCCCTATAAATAGGGCATATCCTTTACAATTTGGCACCAATCCTTTTATTCCGATACAGATGGCAAACATTAGTTTCTATCCTACCAGTACATTTTCACTACTCTTTTCCTTATAATAAGAATACTTCTAAGTTTTTAAAGTGAATGACAAATTCAGAGGACTTGTATATTTCAAGAAAAATAGAAAAGAACATGAGAACACTAAATCTCCAGTTGCTTCAAATATTGCCTGATTTCTAAGTGAGGTGTGCCTTGCCTACCAGGAAAAATATTCATTTAAAGCCCCTCCCCCTGTTTAGAAGAGAATGGTTGTTCTTACAATTCATATTTCAAACTGGCCATTCTTAGTTTCACAGTTTCAAGACTTCAAAAAGATCCCAAGATATCTGAGTAGTGCATTAAAAATAAAGTTGGTGACATACAGTTTGGAGGAAAGATGGCGACAGAGTAGAGAGCAGTGCTGATGGTGTTCTTGAGTACCAGAGCAGCTAGAGGACAAGATAGGGAGCATGACACATCTTCAGGACCCTAAGAATTGGAGCGGTCAGCATCTGGAAACAGGGGAGCACAGCCCAGAGGAAGAGGAGACCAGCAGGACAGTAGCCCACTGGTCCTGGTTCCACCTGGACCAAACAAAGACCATAAAGGGTGAACAGACACCTAAACCCTTTCTTTATTAATATTGATTTTTCTCTGTCTTGTGACTTTCTCCCTTTTTTTCTTTCTTTCTTTTTTTTTTTCTCTGCTAAAAGCCCTCAGGTCCAGGCTCCATCAGGACCAGTCCAGGATTATTAAGGGTGAACAGCCATCTAAACCCTTTCTTCTTATTATTATTATCATTTTTATTTCTTTTTTCCTTTTGCATTTGTTTTGTTTTGTTTGGTTTAGTTTAGTTTTTTGTTTTTTGTATTTTGTTTTAATGTTTTTGTTTGTTTGTTTTTGTTTTTGTTTTTTCTGCTAAAAGTTCAAAGAACCAGAATAAAACCTGAAAGCCCAAATAAAGGACACACCAAGAACAGCAAGTAGAGAAAATCTGGGAGACAGCAACAATGAATTGCACAAATCTCCCATCACAGATGGGTGCTCAACTAAGGCAAGGAAGCAAAGCAGGTTAACCCAAGGAAAGAACAAAAATAAATAAATACATAAAGAGCAAGCAAGAACAGAAACCCAAAATGGGGGAAAAAAGAATCAGTCCATCACCAAAAGGAAAGGAAGAATCCCCAGAAAGAACACAAAATGAAACAGAGGCACCTGGAATATCAGATCAGGAATTCAAAAGAATGATGATAGAGAAGCTGAGTGAGCACAGCCACATCAAAGAAAACTATAAACAACTCCAGGAGAACTACAAAGAACTCCAGGGAAATTACAAAGAACTCCAGGGGAATTACAAAGAACTCCAGGGAAGTTTCAAGGAACTTACTGAGAACTACAACAGCATGAAAAAGGACATGGAAATTATCAATAAGTGCCAGGAGGAAATGAAGAATACAATTTCTGAATTGAAGAATACAGTAGAAGGAATCAACAGTAGGTTAGAGGAAGCAGAGGACCGGATCAGCGAGTTGGAGGATAATGTAGACAAATACTCCAAGACAGTACAAGAGAATAAAAAAAAAGGCTGAATAAGACTGAAGAGGGGGTAAGAGAGCTGCAGGACAACATGAAACGTAACAACATCCAAATCATAGGGATACCAGAAGAAGAGAAACAAGGAATGGAAAACCTGTTCAAAATAGTCATGATAGAAAATTTCCCTAACATGATGAGTGAAAACATGAATCCAGTTCAGGAAGCACAGAGGGTCCCAATGAGGATCAACCCAAACAGAACAACACCAAGGCACATTATTATTAAAACGGCTAATTTCAAAGACAAAGAGAGAATCCTAAAAGCATCAAGAGAGAAAAGACAAATAACATACAAAGGGGCTCCAATAAGGCTATCAAATGATTATTCAACAGAAACAATTCAAGCCAGAAAGTAATGGCAAAAAGTATTTCAATAATGGTAAACAAAGGCCTGCAATCAAGAATACTCTACCCAGCAAGGCTCTCATTCAACATAGAAGGAGAAATAAGGAGCTTCCTAGACAAAAAAAAGACTCAAAGAATACATCTCTACCAAACCAGCATTCCAAGAAATGCTAAAGGGTCTGCTCTAAAAATAAGTAAACAAATAAAATGAAGAAACAAAGAAAGCGAAAGAGGAATACAGACACAAAGGGAGAAAATGGCAATGAATAAGTATCAATCAATAATAACCTTCAATGTCAATGGATTAAATGCACCAATCAAAAGACATAGGGTAGCTGAATGGATAAGACAACATGGCCCACATATATGCTGTCTTCAAGAGACCCACCTCAGAACAAAATATTGACACAGATTGAGAGGGAAGGGATGGAAAACTATATATCAAGCAAATGGACACGAAAAAAAAAGCTGGAGTAGCAATACTGATTTCAGATAAAATAGATTTTACAATGAAGGTCATAAAAAGGGACAAAGATGGACATTTCATAATACGTAAGGGAACAATCCATCAAGAAGAAATAACTCTGATAAACATATACACACGCAACATAGGAGCTCTGAAATATATAAGGAAAATCTTGGAAGACTTTAAGAAAGACATAGATAGCAACACACTAATAGTAGGGGATTTTAATACCCCACTATCAACAATGAACAGATCTCCCAAACAAAAACTCCCCAGAGATGTTGTGGCATTGAGCAATACTCTAGAGGAAATGGACCTAACTGATGTATACAGAATCTTTTACCCCAAAGAAGCAAAATACACATTCTTTTCAAAGGCACATGGATCATTATCCAAGATAGACCACATGGTATGTCAGAGGCAAGCCTCCACAAATACAGGAAAATTGAAATCATACAAAGTATCTTCTCAGATCACAATGGCTTGAAACTAGAAACCAATCTCAAGGGAAAAACCCAAAAATTCTCTAACTCATGGAGACTGAATAACATGCTTTTAAGCAATGAAGGGGTCAACAATGAGATCAAAGATGAAATCAAAAAGTTCCTGGAAACAAATGA
>PVIW01007939.1:0-28523 GCA_004026585.1 Noctilio leporinus | reverse complement strand
TGACATAACCACAAAGCTGCAAGAACTAGAGGAGCAACAACAAACAAAGCCCAGAGCAAGTAGAAGGAAGGAAATCATCAAAATCAGGGCAGAACTAAATAACTCAGAGATTCAAAGTACAATTCGAAGAATCGACAGGACCAGGAGCTGGTTCTTTGAAAAAATAAACAAAATTGGCAACCCTTTATCCAGAATCATCAAGAAAAAGAGAGAGAGGATCCAATTAAACCGAATCAGAACTGACAGAGTAGAAATCACAACTGATACCTCAGAAATAAAAAAAGATTGCAAGAAATTACTACAAACAACTATATGACAAGAAATATGACAACCTGGGTGAAATGGACACATTTCTGGAAATGTATAATCTGCCAAAACTGAACCCAAAAGAAGCAGAAAGCCTCAATAGACCAATAACAACTAGTGTAATTGAAGAAGTAATCCAAAATCTCCCAAAGCACAAAAGCCCTGGACCAGATATCTACACAGGTGAATTTTACCAAACATTTAAAGAAGAACTAACTCCTATCCTTCTCAAACTCTACCAAAAGATTCAGGAAGAGGGAAGACTCCCAAACTCTTTCTATGAGGCCAATATTATTCTAATCCCAAAACCAGGGCAAGATACAACTAAGAAAGAAAGCTACAGGCCAATATCTTTGATAAACAAAAAGGCTAAAATTCTCAACAAAACATTGGCTAATCAGGTTCAGCAGTATATTACAAAGATAATACACCATGATCAAGTGGGCTTCATCCCAGGGATGCAAGGATAGCACAACATTCATAAATCAATGAATGTAATACACCACATCAACAAACTGAAAGATAAATACCATATGATCATATCAATAGATGCTGAAAAAACATTTGATAAAGTACAGCAACCATTTATGATAAAAACCCTCAGCAAAATGGGAATAGAGGGAGCATACCTCAACATCATAAAGGCCATCTATGAGAAACCTGAAGCCAACATCATACTTAACAGACAAAAACTGAAAGCTTTCCCCGTAAGATCAGGACAGAGACAAGGCTGTCCACTTTCTCCACTTCTATTCAACAATGTCTTGGAAGTTCTAACTATAGCCATCAGAGAAGAAAAAGGAATCAAAGGTATCCAAATTGGAAAGGAGGACGTCAAACTGTCATTATTTGCAGATGATATGATAGTGTATATACAAAACCCGATGGGCTCCACCAAAAACTTACTCAACCTAATAAGCAAATTTAGCAAAATAGCTGGGTATAAAGTCAATATACAGAAATCAAAAGCATTTTTGTATACCAATAATGAAACAAGAGAAATAGAAGTGAAAAAACAAATCCCATTTACCATAGCAACAAGAAAAATAAAGTACCTCGGAATCAACTTAACTAAGGAGGTAAAAGACCTGTACTCAGAAAACTACAGAACAATGAAGAAAAAAATCAAGGAAGACACAAATAAATGGAAGCATATACCATGTTCATGGATGGGAAGAATTAACATCATTAAAATGTCCATACTACCCAAAGCAATCTACATATTCAATGCAATCCCAATTAAAATTCCAATGACAGACTTCACAGAAATAGAAAAAATACTTCAAAAATTTATATGGAGCCAAAAATGCTCACGAATAACCACAGCAATCTTGAGAAAGAAGAACAAGGTAGGAGGAATCACAATTCCGGACTTCAAACAATACTACAAGGCTGTTGCTATCGAAACAGCCTGGTACTGGCTGGCATAAGAATAGACATATAGATCAATGGAACAGAATAGAGAGCCCAGAAATTAATCCAGGACTCTATGGTCAACTAATATTTGACAAAGGGGGAAGGAACATCAAATGGGGTAAAAACAGTCTCTTCAACAAATGGTGTTGGGAGAACTGGACAGCACCATGCAAAAGATAAAACTAGACCACCAACTTACATCATACCCCAAAATAAACTCAAGATGGATAAAGGATTTAAACATAAGTAGTGCCACCATTAAGGTCCTGGAGAAAAATAGAGGCAGTAAAGCTTTGGATATCCTATGCAAAAATATGTTTACTGATACTTCACCAAGGGCAAAGGAAATCAAAGAACGAATCAACAAGTGGGACTATATCAAATTGAAAAGTTTCTGTTCAGCTAAAGAAAATATAAGCAAAATTCAAAGGGAACCAACTGTATGGGAAAACATAATTGCCAATGATACCTCAGACAAGGGTCTCATCTCCAAAATATATAAAGAACTACTGTGACTCAACACCAGGGAGACAGACAGCCCAATGAAAAAATGGGCAAAGGACCTGAACAGACAACTCACTGAGGAAGATATACAAAAGGCCCAGAGGCATATGAAAGAATGCTCAACATCACTAGTCATCAGAGAGGTGCAATTTAAAACCACAATAAGGTACCACCTCACACCTGTCAGAATGGCAATTATCAGCAAATCAACAAACCACAAGTGTTGGCGAGGATGCAGGGCAAAGGGAACCCTCATATACTGTTGGTGGGAATGTAGGCTGGTGCAGCCACTGTGGAAAACAGTATGGGGTTTCCTTAAAAAATTAAAAATGGAACTGCCTTTTGATCCAGCAATTCTACTACTTGGACTATACCCAAAGAATCCTGAAACACCAATTCATAAGAACCTATGTACACCCATGTTCATAGCAGCACTATTTACAATAGCCAAGTGCTGGAAACAGCCAAAGTGCCCATCAGTGGATGATTGGATCAAAAAACTTTGGTACATTTACACAATGGAATTTTATATAGCAGAAAGAAAGAAGGAACTTGTACTCTTTGCAACAACATGGATGGAATTGGAGAGTATTATGCTTAGTGAAATAAGCCAGCCAGTGAAGGATAAATATCATATGGTCTTACCCATTACTGGACAGTAATGAGCAAAACTAACAACAAGCAAAACAGAACCAAATATAGGAATACAATGAATAGGCTTTCAGTGGTCAGGGGGAAAGGGGTTGGGGGAAGGGGGGGAGG
This sequence comes from Noctilio leporinus, assembly GCA_004026585.1. Lineage (NCBI taxonomy): Eukaryota > Metazoa > Chordata > Mammalia > Chiroptera > Noctilionidae > Noctilio > Noctilio leporinus. The sequence goes on along the minus strand of PVIW01007939.1, from coordinate 25,535 downwards.
CAGAGGCAAGAAAGGGGAGCAGCTTAGACAAGAACCTCGTATAAAGGAAACATGGACATGGACAATAGGTGGGATTGACATTGTGGGGATTCGGTGGGTGGGGAGGGGGACAGAGGGGAGCAAAAAGGGGGTGGATATAATACAACAACAATAAAATTTTTTAAAAAATAAATAAAGTTGGCATGTTTTTCTTTAAAAAAATCTGAAGTCAAGATGTGTTTGTGATAATCATTAAGTTTTGGTAATTACTAATGCAAATAAGTTACATGTTTGTATAAGAAATGCCTTTAATGCCTACTTTTGCAAGATGTTCTTGGAACTATGCATGAAATTACAATGAATAATAATGGTGTCTGAACATTCTGCTTAATTTAGAATAATTGTGAAGGTCATTAAACATTTTAATCCAACTCCTTACCATGCTGGATACAATGGATTTTGCTCTACATGACCAAACATTTTAAATAAAAATGTAAAAATTACAAGGCTTCATTTTACTTTATTATTATTTTAAGCTCTTACCAATTTCTGAATTATCTCATCTCAGTTGTTACATTTATAACAATCAGTGGAATGTTAGCAATGGCTACTTTGGGTAACTACTTGTATTTCATATTGTTTACTTTGTAGTGTATTCTTCCTTATGCTGTCTTTAAGGCATCTGTGGTTGTGACAAGAAAATTCATCTCTCTCAAAGATAAATCAGTTTGGATTAAATCAGTTAAATCAGTTTAGGTCTGAGTTGGTAATTGCTCAGAAATGTAAGACTAAGTAGGATGCACTTACTGGTGAAAGAGAATTGAATACAAGACCTCACCTTACACTGCTGTGGACAATGGAAAGCACATCCCACAGCCAGGTATAATTTGTGTTTTATATTCACACACAACTCAAGGAACATGTCAAAATGAGTTAAATTTTTTAAATTGATATTCTACTACAGTTGTCCCCTTTCTGATCATGCCACCCCATGCCTTGTTTCAGGCTTCCCATTGCCTGGTAAGTTTAAATGTTTTAATCAGACATGTAACTGTAAGTCTCCTCTCTTGTGGCTAACCATCCCCATCCTTATGTAATTATGTTTCATGTTTTAATTATACCAAACCACTTACAACTCCATATATATGTATTTTCTTTTACATCCAGCATTTAGCATACCCTAGTGCCTCCTTTCTGCCTTGCACCCCCTCTAACATTTCACCCAGACATTTCTAATGCCAACCCTTATTCATTCTTCAGGTTTCAGCTAAAACAGCCTTCCTCCAGGAAGATTCCTCTGACTTTCAAAGACTGTGTTAAATGACCCTCCTTCATTTTCTCAGAGCAAATTTTAATTCTTTGATTGATCATACCATTTAATTTTAGTTGCCTGTTTATGTGTCTTTTTTTTTAAGATTTTATATATTATTTTTAGAGAGAGGGGTAGGGAGAGAGGCAGGGAGCAAGAGAGACATCATGCATGGTTGCCTTTCACCTGCCTCTAGCCACGGATTTGGCTGAAGACCTGGCTTGCAACCTGGTTATATGCCCTGGCTGGGGAATCAAACCAGTGACCTTTGGGTTCACAGCCCAGCACCTTATCCACTGTGCCACCAGCCAGGGCCTATGTGTAAACACCATGAAAACAATTTTACCTTGCTAATTATTATATTCTTAACTCTTAGTATAACAGTTCCAAATAACTTTCCGTTAAGTGAATAGGCCCCTTATCCTACCCTTACAGATTGTTTACAGAATCAGTGGCCAAGTGGGCACCCTGAAAAGAAGGGAGCTTTAACATCTGGAAGAGGGGAACTGACACTTGGGTTGCCTGCCACATGGAGAAATAATCTATAAAGTTATATGCTATATAAAGACATTTCTTTTCTGGAATTAAAAAAAAAGATTTTATTCATTATTTTCAGAGAGAAAGGCAGGGAGGGAGGAAGAAAGTGAAAGAAGCATCCATATATGGTTGCCTTTCACCTGCCTCCAGGTAAGGACCTGGCTGGAGACCTGGCTTGCAACCTGGTCATGTGCCCTGACTGGGGAATCAAACCAGTGACCTTTGGGTTTGTAGGCCAGTGCCAATCCACTGAACCACACCAGTCAGGGTAATGGAATTTTTTAAAATGTTAGCACTTACAGAAACTTTAAAATTTCAGAAATGTTCTCCATTTACTACTAATTAAAATAACCCTATCAGGGCAGAAAATCATCTTCACAACATATAGAAAAGAAAGAAAAACATTTTATTATTGGATAAGCACTAAACCAGATTACATTGTAACTCATGGTCAGTCTGCCAGGAGATTATAAAGACAGAAAGAAATTCCACCTTATGTACCAAGCAGTTACAATCCATTACATATATATTCTCAAACCAAATTAACCAAAATTTGTTTTTCTATAAGAGAACTTTACAACATCATTTGTTATGCATTCTTTTGTAGTGCATCCCAAATTCAGCTGGCATTGAGGTGGTCATTTGTGTTAGCTAATTACCTTTGCCTGAAGAAAAACTAAAACGTATAAGGACAAGTATTTGGTTATGGTTCAGGGCAAGGCATTCCAATATTGACAAGAAGATGGCACATTATTCCTTGATGTTTACATATCAAAGAAATGGCTCCCAAATCCTTAAAAAAAAATCTCCTGACTTGTAAAGCTGCCAAGAGACTTAGTACACTTTAAAAAGATCTCCAGAAATCTCAGAGGGATAGGAGAAGGATTCACAACCAATAGGTTTCTCACAGGAATGTACTAATAAAAGGAGGGGGAAAGATCACTTTCCCTCCTGGAAGCAGGAAAAAAGTCATTTGAAAAAATTTACCCTTACACCAGTCAGCTCAAATAGGTAGGGTTTTGTCCATCCTTGATATGCAGGCTTTCCTACTAGAACATTTTTTTTTTCTCTCACAATCCATGTACCTAACAGTACAGAATAAATGTATTGAGAATCTGCACCCAGCCCTGGCTGGTGGCTCAGTGGATAGCCACTGGCCTGTGAACCCAAATGTCGCTGGTTCAATTCCCCAGCCAGGGCACATAACCAGGTTGCAAGCCAGATCTCCAGCCAGATCCATGGCTAGAGGCAGGTGAAATGTAACCATACATTAATGTTTCTCTCCCTCTCTATCTCTCCCCCTCCTCTGTATCTGGAATTAATAAATAAAATCTTTAAAAATAAATGTATTGAGAAGTGACACTCGTAGCTTTACATCTCCCAGATTATATTGCTGGTACAGACTTTCCCCTCGAACTATAGGCTGATGTATAGAACATGTATCAAAATATTTAAAGATTGGTATTGCCTGGGTATTGACCTATCAGAAGAGATACCAACCTGTAACTCTTACAGGTATGCTGCATATATGCACCTGCCTAGTCAGAATTTCCACTGAATAACTAATAGGCATCTTAAATGTAATGTGTCCAAAACTTCTATCCCTAAGTTGCTAGTGTCATGTTTTCCCCTGTATTAGTAAAAGGTGACTGCTCCTTCTCATGTTCCACATTGATAAAATTTATGATAGTGGCCTTAACCTTAACCTTTAAGGACTAAGAGAAGAGCTAGAGCATGTGGGAAGAATTATCACAGTCTGTTATTGCAAGAACCTTACAGGGAAAACTCCATAGTGTAACACAGGACTCTGTTACAACATAGTTCTATGGTTGTAACTACCCCTCCCCTTAAGTTCCTTAGTATCTGTAAAGTACTTCTTCCATGTTTGTCTAATTCAGTGTGTGCACATGATTTGTCATGGTGCTGGAATACCTAGTTGATTTTTATTTTATAGTAGACAACATCCAGCTTATCAGGAAAGCTGTTTTCTCAAATTTAAAAATGTGTCCCCAGATCTAAATAGTTATTGCCCTTGACTGTTAAGACTATTCAAAACTATCATTATGTTTTGTCTGAATTATTGTAATGTTACAGAGACCCACCTCCCTACCTCCTACCTTGGGCTCTTACATATCCTTCTCCATACAAAAGTCAAAATGAGTCTCAAAAAGCCCAAGTTAGATAATTTTCTTTTCTGCTACTCAAACATCCAATGACTTCCCATTTCACTAGAGCATGAAGTCAAAGTCTACTCTACACAGTGGCTTACAAGCACCCTGAAGAGCTCCTGTTACTTCTGTCACCTTGTCTTCTATGGCTATCCTTGCTGTTCTACTGCACAACATTCACACTTGATGTTCCTAAAACATAGGCATGCTATAGCCTTTAGGCCTTTGAACTGGCTATTTCTTCTATCTTGAACTCTTGGTCCCCAGCAACTGGCATGTCTCTTTCCTTCACCATTTTTTGGAAATATTTTTAAATATATGTATTTATTGAAGCATAACTTACATATCATAATATTCACCATATTAAAGTGGGCAATTCACTGGTTTTTAATATATTCACAGACTTGCACAATTATCACCCTTTTATAATTACAGAAAATTTTCATCAGCTCAAAAGATATTCTGTATTCAGTTGGGGAAGCAGTCACTTCCCCATTGACCTCATCTCTTCAGCCCCTGGTGACCATTAACTTTCCATCTTTGTGGATTTGGCTATTCTGGTCATTTAACACAAATGTGCCTGGCTTCTTTCATTCAGCAGCATGTTTTTGAAGTTCACCCATGCTGTGGCATATACTGTACAGTGCTTCCTGTTTATGGGTACACTGTGATTTGTTTGTCTATTCATTTCCTAGATTGTTGGTAGACAGAAACATTAACTTTTAAGTATTAAAAATACAAGTTCAACATCAATGTATCCACAATTATAATTGATAATGTCACAAGATTATACATGGTGTGAACAGAATGCTATATAGAAATTGCATGTAAATTGTTAGCAAGCATTTTTTAATAAGTCCCTTCTAGCTCTTGTACTATTTAAAATGTGAACACAGTACTTTCATCAATATCTTACCTCTGAGAACTTGTATTTGGGGTGGGGTTAGACAGATCCCCAGGACAACAATAGAGTTTTCAGTCTGTGCCTGAAAGTATAGCCATAGATATGATCTAGAATAAGAGAATACCAGGCATCATCCTCAGGAATTCAGCTATTATAGAAACAGCTGTGCCACAGTAATATTTTCTGTCCAAGACACTGTTCAGTGAGGCACTCAACCCTGTAACAGACTTGTGTGCTGTGCTCAAAGATGAATGGAATATTCTAAGTAGTCTTTTTCACATCATGACTCTCAGAGATCCACCCACATGGGGCTCACCAGCACAGTACTCAGAATCTGTGGCCTTTACTGTTGAAGGATGGGCTTCAGCATGGGAAAGGGCCTAGCTTTCTACTGCCTCCTTAAACTTTCAGGAGAAATCTGGTTGCTTTTAGATTGAAGCAACTCCACTTGGTCATATTTGTTTAGACTCTGACCAAATATAACTTTGTGTTGAGGTCTCTAAAATTATTATAATTGGGAAGGGTCTAGTCAAGGAACATGTATAAATGACCCATGGGCATGGACAATAGGGTGGGGATTGACTGTGGGAGTGAAGGGGTGGGCAGGTCAGGGGAAAGCAATGGGAGAAAACTTGGGACAACTGTAAAAGAACAATAAAAAGGGCAAAAAAGTAATATAATTTATATACTATAAAGTTTACCATTTTAAAATGTATAGTTTAGTAGATTTGAGTATATTCATAAGATTGTACAACCATTACATTATGGACATTCAGAATATTTTCATCATCCCACCCCATACACAGAAAGTCATTTCTTACTCACCCCCCTCAGACCCTGGCAACCACTAATCAACTCTCTGTCTCCACTTGTTTTCTTATTCTGTAAAGTTCATACATTCTGTGTCCTTCTCTGTTTTTTTTTTTTTTTTTCCTTCATTGAGCAAGTATTTTAAGTTGATTTATGTTGTGGCATTTTCCAGAATGTATTCTTTTTAGTGGTTGAATAATATTCCATTATATAGATATTCAACATTTTGTTTGTATGTGTGCTTAATTATTTATTCATTTTATTGCATTCTTTCATTACCATTTAGTGCCCTTGTTCCCCCTCCCCCAGTGATCACCATTCTGTTGTCCATGTCCATGAGTCCTTTTTCCCTTTTTGCTCTCAATCCCTCCACCACTAACCTCCCCACCTTACTATTCATCCATGAATGGGAAATTTGTTTCAGCCTTTTCAATATTATGAATAATACTACTATGAACATTGATGTACAAATTGTTGTGTTGCACATCCTTCACCTTTTGAAAAATCAAATATCCCCTTCTCATCAAAGCCTCCCCTAACTATCCTACTTAACATGATAGCATCCCTCTGATCATGACCTTCTCTGCGCCTATTCCCTGGGCTACTTTTCTCTATGGCATTTGTTGCAATTTGCTTATTGTTCATCTTTCTCCACTGGAATGCAAATGTCACAAAGATAGAGAATCTTATATTCTGTTTCATGCTTTATCCTCAGTGGTAGAAAATGACCTTATATAGAGGAGGTGCATAACATGTATTTGCTGACATTTTCTATGGTTTTTTTTTTTTTTTTTTTTTCAGTTGCAGTTGGAAGTGTTTTTTTTTTAATTTTTAAATGTATTTTTATTGTTGTTATATTATATCCATCCCTTTTTTACTCCCCTCTGTCCCCTTTCTTACCCACTCATGACCCCCAAAAGTCAATCCCACTTGTTGTCTATGTCCATGATTCTTCCATACTAGTTCCTTGACTAAACTGATAGTTTCATTGCCTTCTCCTCCCTACCGCCTCCCTCTTGCCCACTGAAGGTCTATTCATTGCATTCATGTATCCAGTTCTATTTTGCTTGTTTGTTTGTTTTGTTCATTATTGTCCTGTAATGGGTGAAATCATATGGTATTTGTCTTTCACTGACTGGCTTATTTCACTAAGCGTAATACTTTCCAGTTCCATCCATGTGCTCTTAGTTCATGGCTATTACTGTCCCCACTACCTTTTGTATACCCATGCCTTGAAAAGTCTGGTCTCATCCATCTACCTTCCATACCAAAGAAATTGGAAGGTATGTGTAGACATCTTCCTGATACTCTATTTCCTAGATACAACTATACTATCTCCTAAGTAAAACAAAGGATTTAGGATTAACACTGTGAGAGAGATGGGAGGAGGGAACATATTCCAAAACTTCCTAAAGAAAACAGTGTGATAGAACTGTCAAAATTACAAGAGCTATATAATACAGATGATCACCACATAGACTGTGGAAGCCAAGGGCCTGGATTTAAATCCCTATTCTTTTGCTTTTTAGCTGTATGACCTTGAGTAAGTTAGTTTCTTTACCCTTGTTTTCTCATGTGCAAAGCAGGTAATAATTATACTTACCTCATGGTATGTTGTGATGATATATATGTTAAGGGCTGTGAGGCACTTATGACAGTGTCTGGCACCTAGTGGTTAACCATTATTATCATCATCACCATAACATAACATAACATTTAAAACAACTCATACCAACTCAATGGCATGGAAATTATAAAACTTCTATCAATGTAAAAACAAGTAAAAGTCATACTCATTTTGTTATCACCCAACAACAGTGGCATATCAAGTAAATAATATCAATAACAATGACAATTATATTAACTAACATTTAATGAGATGCAGCACAATATGATGATTAGGAGCCACAATGCCTGAGTTCAAATTCTTATTATACTGCTTAGTAGCTGTATGACCTTGGGCAAAGTTACTTAACCTCTCTGTGCTTCATTTTCTATAAAATGGGGATAATAATAGTACCTAGTTCATTAAATTATTATTAAGAATTAAGAAAGATTATATATATAATGAGCTTAGTTCTGTTACTGGCACCCAGTCAGCACTCTCTACATTTCACGTATTACTTCTGGAGACTATGTGTCATGCACTATACATGGAGACCTCCACCATTACACCCAAGGAACTTAAATAACTCCCAGCCACTTCTTCTATCCTGTGCCTATAATATAGAAGGGTTTATGTGACAGTGAATTTCTATATCTTCTTGATTTAACTGGGTTTCATTAAGGGCTCAAAATTCTTTTACCTCCATATCTCAAGGACCTAGGAGATTGCTTAGACTATAGTATTTGATAGTAGCAAGTATATGGTAAACAATTGAAAAATATTTGTGGAGATCAAAGATGGCGACAGAGTAGAGAGCAGTGCTGATGGTGTTCTCGAGTACCAGAGCAGCTGGAGGATAGGATAGGGAGCACAAGACCTCTTCAGGTCCCTATGAGTTGGAAAGGTCAGCATCCGGACTTGGGGAAGTGCAGTCCAGAGGCAGCAGAGATCTGTAGGAGAGCAGGTGGGATGGTTTGGGCCTGCCGGCAGGCCAGGTTCAGCTCTACCCAGAGGGGCATGTTTAACTGAAGCCAGCCCCAGGCTCCCCGATGACTAGAAATCTGAACAGTGAAGTGTGGGGAGTGAGGGCAAATGCCAGAGGGAACAAGGAATTGAACTACTGCAGGGGAGGGGCTGTGTGAGAGCCTTGCTCCAGCAACAGGGAAAGGAAGCTCCTCACTGGGCCAGAGGCGGAGAAGAGTCCTGCAGGGAGCAGGAGAAGGGGAGCAGGGAAGTGCACCAGCCAGGGCAGCAAGAGGCTGAAAACAGTCCTGCTGGGCTACTGGGGAAACAGCAGCTTGAAGCCCCTTCAATGGGAGAGGCCTAGCCCTTCGCACCCACACAGGCCCCCAGGCTCCCACTGAAACTCCAAATTGCCAGCTAGGAACTTGTAGCTGGGGCAACTGACCCACCCATTGCCGGGGACAAAGGCCGCATTGCAGACATGCTGGGAGGGGTGCATCACAGAGGCAGCATAAAGGACTCCTTGGAGAGCTGGTCTGCTTGGAGGATTGGCCCTCACCCAGGGGAGCTGGGCAGTGTTGGCATATGGGGGCTGCCTCCTCTGGGAACTGCGGGGGCAGGGCCAGTCATCACAGGAACCAGTGAGGTTGCAGGCTGCCCTGCATGTGGGCCAGGTGCCCATCACAGGCAGGAACCTCCGCCAGGAGTTGGAGGGGACACCCTACGGCCCCAGAATACCAACAGCCCTAAAACCCGGCCAGGCTACTGAAGGCCCAGCCTACCTGGGGACTGACATTCAGAATCAGCCCTGACTGTGACAATCATAGGCCCTGCCACTCCAAGACCAGCTAGAGTGTAGACTGAAGAGACCTGATGAAGAAAAAGAGGCAGCCTCAGGAAATGGATTGCTACTAATCTCAAGCACCTGAGTTACACCGAGAGCTACATGAACTATTAATCCCCAACATATCCTTTTCAAAAGTTACTTCTCACAGATTTTTAATCCACCACTATCTCAATCCACCTAAATAACCAAGACTCTCCCCCTTCCTCTTGATTTAAAGTCAACTCACACTCTGGCTACAATGCATTCCCAGTCCTCAATCTAAGTATTCCTCCCCTCCCCAGCCACCTAAACCCCTTCTGATTTCTTTTCTTTCTTCCTTTTTCTTCCTTCCTTTTTTTTATTTTATTTTTTTTATTTTCTTGCTTCCTGTTAAAGCCCACAGGTCCTGGCTCCACCTGGACCAACCAGAGATTATAAAGGGTGAACAGCCACCTAAACCCTTCCTTTATTAATACTATTTTTTCTTTTTCTTGTTATTTTTTTCCTTTTTTCCTTTTTCTTTTTTTTAACTTTTTTTTTTCTCTGCTATAAGCCCAAAGTTCCTGGCTCCACCTGGACCAATCAGAGATCATTAAGAATGAACAGCCACCTAAACCCTCTTAGCTTATTATATATAGACAGAAAGATATATAGATAGGGTTTTTTGTTTGTTTCTTTGTTTTTCTGCTAAAAGCCCTCAGGTCCTGCTTCCAATCACGACCAATCAAGGATTATTAAGGGTGAACAGTCATCTAAAACCTTTCTTCTTCTTCTTATTTTGTTTTCTTTTTTCTTTTTTTCCTGCTAAAAGCCCACAGGTCCTGGCTCCACATGGAACAATCAGGGACCACTAAGGGTGAACAGGGAGGCAGATGTGGCAACTATATACATAGGCTTACACTGTTCACTTATACTTGAGGTTTTCTGATTCTCCCTCTCCTCATTTATGTGAGAAGGATAGAAGGAGTGTCTTGACTGGAAGGAAAGGAGCCACACACACAACCAATCCAGAATACAACCAGACAGCCCAAATAAAGGACACACCAAGAACAACAAGTGGAGAAAACCTGGGAGACTGCAACATTGAACTCAACAAATCTCCTAACACAGAAGGGTGCTCAACTAAGGCAAGGAAGCAAAGCAGGTAAACCCAAGGAAAACACAGAAAACAAAAAGCAAGTAAAGACACTCAAAATGGGGGAAAAAAGAATCAGTCCATAACCAAAAGGAAAGGAAGAATCCCCAGAAAGACCACCAAATGAAACATAGGCACAGGAGATATCAGATAAGGAATTAAAAACAATGATGATAGAGAAACTCAATGAGCTTAGTCAGCTCAAAGAAAACTATAAACAACTCCAGGGAAGTGACAAGGAACTTACTGAGAGCTACAACAGCATCAAAAAGGACATAGAAACTATCAATCAGTGCCAGGAGGAAATGAAGAATACAATTTCTGAATTGAAGAACACAGTAGAAGGAATCAACAGTAGGCTACTGGAAGCAGAGGACCAGATCAGCGAGTTGAAGGATAATGTAGACAAATACTCCAAGACAGTACAAGAGAATAAAAAAAAGGCTAAACAAGACAGAAGAGGGTTTAAGAGAGCTGCAGGACAACATGAAACGTAACAACATCCGTATCATAGGGATACCAGAAGAAGAGAAACAAGGAATGGAAAACCTGTTCAAAATAGTCATGATAGAAAATTTCCCTAACATGATGAGTGGAAACATTAATTCAGTTCAGGAAGCACAGAGGGTCCCAATGAGGATCAACCCAAACAGACCAACACCAAGGCACATTATTATTAAAATGGCTAATTTCAAACACAAAGAGGGAATCCTAAAAGCATCAAGATAGAAAAGACAAATAACATACAAAGGGGCTCCAATAAGGCTATCAAATGATTATTCAACAGAAAAAATTCAAGCCAGAAGGGAATGTCAAAAAGTATTTCAAGTAATGGTAAACAAAGTCCTGCAACCAAGAATACTCTATCCAGCAAGGTTCTCATTCAAGATAGAAGGAGAAATAAAGAGTTTCCCAGACAAAAAAAGACTAAAGGAATACATCTCTACCAAACCAGCATTGCAAGAAATGCTAAAGGGTCTGCTCTAAAAATAAATAAATAAATAAAATGAAGAAACAGAGAAAGCCAAAGAGGAATACAGACACAAAGGGAGAAAATGGCAATGAATAAGTATCACTCAATAATAACCTTAAATGTAAATGGATTAAATGCACCAATCAAAAGACATAGGGTAGCCGAATGGATAAGACAACATGACCCACATAAATGCTGTCTTCAAGAGACCCACCTCAGAACAAAAGAGCAACACAGATTAAGAGTCTTAAGATAGAAAAATATATATCAAGCAAATGGACATAAAAAAAAAAGCTGGAGTAGCAATAATTATTTCAGACAAAATAGATTTTACAATGAAGGTCATAAAAAGGGACAAAGAAGGACATTATATAAAACTTAAGGGAACAATCCATCAAGAAGAGATAACTCTGCTAAACATATACGTACCCAACGTAGGAACTCCAAAATATATAAGGAAAAACTTGGAGGACTTTAAGAAAAATATAGACAGCAACACACTAATAGTAGGGGATTTTAATACCCCACTATCAACAATGGACAGATCCTCCAAACAAAAAAATCCCCAAAGATGTTGTGGCATTGAACAAACCTCTAGAGGAAATGGACCTAACTGATATATACAGAGTCTTTTACCCCAAAGAAGCAAAATACACATTCTTTTCAAATGCACATGGATCATTCTCTAAGACAGACACATGGTATGTCACTAGACAAGCCTCCACAAATACAGAAAAATTGAAATCATACAAAGTATCTTCTCAGATCACAATGGCTTGAAATTAGAAACCAATCTCAAGGGGAAAAAAATTATCTAACTTATGGAGACTGAATAACATGCTTTTAAGCAATGAATGGGTTAACAATGAGATCAAACATGAAATATAAAAGTTCCTGGAAACAAATGACAATGAATACACAACAGCCCAAAACCTATGGGATACAGCAAAGGCAGTTCTCAGGGGGAAATTTATATAGCAATACAGGCCTTCCTGAAAAGGTCACAAGGAGTTTGTAAAAGCAATCTAACCATAAAGCTGCAAGAACTGGAGGAGCAACAGCAAACAAAGCCCAGAGCAAGTAGAAGGAAGGAAATCATCAAGATCAGAACAGAACTAAATAACTCAGAGATTCAAACTACAATTTGAAGAATCAACAGGTCCAGGAGCTGGTTCTTTGAAAAAATAAACAAAATTGACAACCCTTTATCCAGAATCATCAAGAAAAAGAGAGGACCCAAATAAACAGAATGAGAACTGACAGAAGAGAAATCTCAACTGATGCCTCAGAAATACAAGTTTGCAAGAAATTACTACAAACTATATGACAAAAAATATGACAACCTGGATGAAATGGACACATTTCTGGAAAGGTATAATCTACCAAAACTGAACCCAGAAGAAGCAGAAAGCCTGAATAGGCCAATAACAACAAGTGAAATTAAAGAAGTAATCCAAAATCTCCCAAAGCACAAAAGCCCTGGACCAGATGGCTACACAGGTGAATTTTACCAAACATTGGAAGAAGAACTAACTCCTATCCTCCTCAAACTATACCAAAAAAATCAGGAAGATGGAATACTCCCAAACTCTTTCTATGAGGCCAATATTATTCTAATTCCAAAACCAGGGCAAGGCACAACTAAGAAAGAAAGCTACAGGCCAATATCTCTGATGAACATAGATGCTAAAATTCTCAACAAAATATTGGCCAACTGGATTCAGCAGTATATTGCAAAGATCATACACCATGATCAAGTGGGTTTCATTCCAGGGATGCAAGGATGGCACAACATTCGTAAATCAATACATGTAATACACCATATTAACAAATTAAAAGATAAAAACCATATGATCATATCAATAGATGCTGAAAAAGCATTTGATAAAGTACAGCAACCATTTATGATAAAAACCCTCAGCAAAATGTGAGTAAAGGGAGCATACCTCAACATCAGAAAGACCACAAATGAGAAACCTGAAGCCAACATCATACTTAAAGGGCAAAAACTGAAAGCTTTCCCTCTAAGATCAGGAATGAGACAAGGCTGTCCACTTTCCCCACTTCTATTCAACATTGTCTTGGAAGTTCTAGCTATAACCATCAGAGAAGAAAAAGGAATCAAAGGTATCCAAATTGGAAAGGAGGATGTCAAACTGTCATTATTTGCAGATGATATGATAGTCTATATACAAAACCCAATAGGATCCATCAAAAACTTACTCACCCTAAGAAGCAAATTTAGCAAAATAGCTGGGTATAAAGTCAATATCCAAAAATCAAAAGCATTTTTTTAAAAATTTTATTGTTGTTGTATTACATCCATCCCCTTTTTGCTCCCCTCTGAAAAGCATTTTTGTATACCAAGAATGCAACAACAGAAATAGAAGTGAAAAAACAAATCCCATTTACCATAGCAACAAAAAAAAATAAATTACCTAGGAATCAACTTAACTAAGGAGGTAAAAGACCTACACTCAGAAAACTACAGAACAATGAAGAAAGAAATCACGGAAGATACAAATAAATGGAAGCATATACCATGTTCATGGATGGGAATAATTAACATCATAAAAATGTCCATACTACCCAAAGCAATCTACATATTCAATGCAATCCCAATTAAAATACCAATGACAGACTTCACAGAAATAGAAAAAATACTTCAAAAATTTATATGGAGCCAAAAATGGCCACGAATAGCCACAGCAATCTTGAGAAAGAAGAACAAGGAAGAATCACAATACCAGACTTCAAACAATACTACAAGGCTACTGTCATCAAAACAGCATGGTACTGGCATAAGAATAGACATCTAGATAAGTGGAACAGAATAGAGAGCCCAGAAATTAACCCAGGACTCTATGGTCAACTCATATTTGACAAAGGGGGAAGGAACCTCAAATGGAGTAAAAACAGTCTCTTCAACAAATGGTGTTGCGAGAACTGGACAGCAACATGCAAAAAGATAAAACTAGACCACCAACTTACACCATACACAAGAATAAACTCAAGGTGGATAAAGGATTTAAACATAAGCAGTGCCACCATAAAGGTCCTGGAGAAAAATATAGACAGTAATCTTTTGGATATCCTACACAGAAATAAGTTAACTGATACTTTACCAAGGGCAAAGGAAATCAAAGAATGAATCAACAAATGGGACTATATCACATTGAAAAGTTTCTGTTCAACTAAAGAAAATATCAGCAAAATTCAAAGGGAACCAATTGTACGGGAAAACATAATTGCCAACGATACCTCAGAGAAGGGTTTGATCTCCAAAATATATAAAGAACTAATGTGACTCAACACCAGGGAGACAGACAGTCCAATTAAAAAATGGGCAAAGGACCTGAACAGACAACTCACTGAGGAAGATATACATAGGGCCCAGAGGCATATGAAAGAATGCTCAACATCACTAGCCATCAGATAGATGCAAATTAAAACCACAATAAGATACCACTTCACACCTGTCAGAATGGCAATCATCAACAAATCAACAAACAACAAGTTTTGGCTAGGATGTGGAACAAAGGGAACCCTGGTGCACTGTTGGTTGGAATGCAGGCTGGTGCAGCCACTGTGGAAAACAATATGGGGTTTCCTTAAAAAACTAAAAATGGAACTGCCTTTTGATCCAGCAATTCCACTACTTGGACTATACCCAAAGAATCCTGAAACACCAATTCATAAGAACCTATGTACACCCATGTTCATAGCAGCACTATTTACAATAGCCAAGTGCTGGAAACAGCCAAAGTGCCCATCAGTGGATGATTGGATCAAAAAACTTTGGTACATTTACACAATGGAATTCTATATAGCAGAAAGAAAGAAGGAACTTGTACCCTTTGCAACTACATGGATGGAACTGGAGAGTATTATGCTTAGTGAAATAAGTCAGTCAGCGAAGGACAAATATCATATGATCTCACTCATTACAGGACAATAATGAGCAAAACTAACAACAAGCAAAACAGAACCAAATATATGAATACAGTGAATAAGCCTTTAGTGGTCAGGGGGAAAGGGGTTGGGGGTAGGGGGGAGGCAAGAAAGGGGAGCAGCTTAGACAAGAACCTAGTATAAAGGAACCATGGACATGGACAACAGGTGGAATTGGCTTTGGGGGAATGGGTGGGTGGGGAGGGGGACAGAGGGGAGCAAAATGGGGATGGATGTAATACAACAACAATAAAATTTTTTTAAAAAAAGAAAAACATTTGTGGATTGAAGGAAAGGAGGACAAACAGTAATAGGCCCCAGTCAACCAAACTGATGTTGCCCCCTATCATGGAGCCTACAATTTTTCCACTTGTAATTTTATTTTATTTTATATTTTACCAGTTTATTTTTTATTTACTTTACTGGGGTTACATTGGTCAATAAAATGATATAGATTTCAAGTGTACAATTCTGCAATATGTTATCTTCACTTTGCATTATGTGTTGATCATCCAAAGTCATCTTTTTTTTTTCTTTTCTTTATTAGAGAGAAGTACAGGGAGAGAGGAAGAAAAGGAGAGAAGAATCAACGTATGGTAGCCTTTCACCTTCCTCCAGCTGGGGACCTGGCTGGAGACCTGGCTTGCAACCTTGTTATGTGCCCTGACTGAGAATCAAAACAGTAACCCCTGGGTTTGCAGGCCGGTACCAACCCACTGAGCCACCAGCCAGGGCCCAAACTCTAGTCTTTCATCACTATTTGTCCCCTGTTTACTCTCTTCCACCTGCCCCACCCTCCATTCCCACTGGTAATTACCACACTGCTGTCTATGTTCATGGTGGGGTGGTTTGCTTAATTGCTTCACCTATTTCACTCAGCTCTCCAACCCCTCTGGCAGCTGTCAGTCTGTTCTGTGTATCTGTATGCATGGGTTTATTTCTATTTTGTACATTAGATTCCACGTATAAGTGAAATTACATGGCATTTGTACTTCTCTTTCTGGATTATTTTACTTAGCATAATACCCTCTAAGTTCATCCATGCTGTCATGATAGGGAAGATTTCCTTTCTTTTTTTATAGCTGTACCAGTTTTTTTTTTTTAATCCACTCATCCACTAATGGGCACTTGTGCCACTTCCATAGCTTGGCTATTACAAATAGCACTGCAACGTATATAGGGGTGCATATTTATTATTATTATTATTATTTTAAAAGTTTTTATTGATTACTTTTAGAGAAAGGGGAAGGGAGAGAGGCAGAGAGGGAGATAGACATCAATGTGTGGTTGTCTTTCACCTGCCTCCTGCTAAGGACCTGACTGCAGACCTGGCTTGCAACCTGGTTATGTGCCCTGGCTGGGAATCAAACAAGCGAACTTTGGGTTCACAGGCCAGCACCTTATCCACTGTGCCACCAGCCAGGGCCATATATTCTTTTAAATCAGAGTTTCTGGTTTCTTTGGGTATATTTCCAGAAGTAGAATTACTAGGTTATAAGGCACTTCCACTTTTAATTTTTTGAGGAAACTCCATATTGTTTTTCACAGTGGTTGTACCAAAAGGCAAAAGGGTTGCCTTTTTTCCACATTCTCACTAGCATTTTGCTGTTTGTGGATTTTTTGATGAAGCTATTCTGACAAATGTGAGGTAATATTTTATATACAAGCCTTCTGACTCATGTGACTTCATGTTCTGCTCTCTTGAGCTTCTATGCTTGAAGGCTAACAAAGGTAGCAGAGAGGCCACAAAGCCTTCTACATCATTAGCCATACATGTGCCCAGAATAATTAACACCTGATATGTAAGTTTCCCATAAATCATTTCATACCTCTAGCACCTTTTTTATGGTAGCCTAAATGGGCACATCTTCAGTTTTCAGTTAATTTATAAAGTACACAGATCCTAATAAACTAGGAAATAGGAAGATCTGTCCCAGAAATTTTAAGATAGGTTTTAGATTACCAGAAGAAGGTTGATTTCTCTGATTAAAAAAGTAATGAAGTAAAATAGGTTATTTTATAGTAAGTATGGCCAACATTGGACAGAGTCATTGCAAAACAACAGGCTTACTTTTCACATGATGGACTCAGCACTATCCGAAAGTGGAGGTCTTAAATTCTTTATTGTATTTATGCTATTAAATTTGAAATGGGTTTTCAGTATCAAAACTGGTTAGTTGGTATATCCATAGCAAATTGAATATCACAAGCCAGCCAAAATAATTTTATCATCTCATGAAGTTTCTCTCTCAAAGTTTATTCAGATTCTAATTAACTGATATGTCATGTAAAGTTTTAGTTAATAATAAATATATAATCCAGAGAATTAAGTTTCTCATTTCTCATGAAAAATAAATGTGTCTGTGAAAAAATGTTAATGATCAGTGAATTCTTTAAATTCCAAGCTTCCTGTTGAAATTTTGTTATTTTGAGGGAATAAGATGACCAGAAGAAAAATATTTTTTAACTTGATCCCTAGAAATGATGTCCACTGGTCCCAAAACAATGTCCTTGATATAATAAAGAAAGCAAAATACAAAAATAAAAATATGTATGTATTTTTCCCATGTTTTACTATAATTTCTCCAACCTTCAATGAAGCACAAACAGTGACCCAATAGTTTCAGGATAGCAAATAATAGAAGTTCTGAAGTGACAATACCAATATGAAGTAATGTATATATATATATATACTCACTAGATATCCTCAGAAATGCTGAGAATTTACTTTTCGTGGGCTGTCTCTTGAATTTCTGAATTCAGTATTATTATGTTTGATTTGGCTCTTCACCTACTAATCTCTGCCTTTTTATTCTAAAGGTGTAACTCAATTGCCACCAATATTTCAAATATAAAATAGAAAGTATTAGAGGCTATGAAATGGTACCAAAAAGGTACTGTGGAATTCTAAATTGAAAAAAAAAAAAAAAAAAGACCACTAGGTTAAGGTAGTGTCTGCTAGATTTCTCCACTATAAAATTACATGCCAAAGAGCCTTCTTTTATCTTTCTATCCAAAGGAATCTCTCTTAATAGCTCAGAGGCCACGGTTGGCCAGTGACTGCCAGGTAAAAATACAAAAACAACAACAACATGTATTTCAACTAAAGCAAGGACTCTAATGGAGGAAGTGGTTTTGTCTATTTTATGCACACTCAAGCAAACAAGGTTTTCTGATTTGTGTTGCAGCTGTGGTTATTTAATTCACTTCAATTCAACATAACAACTATTAATCAAGCACTTAATAAGTGTTCAGCCATGTGTTGGAGGCTACTGTGGAGAAAAGAAGTATACAATACTGCTCCTGCCCTTGAGGAACTCATAACCTCGTTGTGGTAACAAGCATATACTATAGTAAGTAAATGATTAAGCATGCAAATGAATGGTACAAATTATACATTATTAAATACTTTATAGGATGGGAAGCCCTGGTAAGTTGAATTAGTCATGAGAGACTTTGGAGAAGAGATAAAATGAGAGCTGGATCATAAAAATAGAGTGAAAATAGAATGTCCCATTTGAAAATATCATATATTAATTGGAAGTACCAGGGTGGTTAAATAGAATCATGAAATAATATTTCTGAAACTAACTCTAAAGATCATAGGCAAATTATTTAGATTCTTTGGACCTCAGGTTTTCCATTCATAAAATGAGAGTGTTCGGCTAGATTTTTTCTAAGGACCCTGGAAGCTATACCACATTCAAATTGTGATTTCAATTATTGATTCCATGATCTGATGAATTGTGTGCTTAAAGGGAAAAACTATCTTTTTAAAAAAATATTTGAGGCCCTGGATGGTGGCTCATTGGATAAGGTGCTGGCCTGTGAACCCAAAGGTTGCTGGTTCGATTCCCAACCAGGGCACATAACCAGGTTGCAAGCCAGGTCCCCAACCAGGTCCGTAGCTGGAAACAGGTGAAAGGCAACCATACATTAATTTTTCTCTTCCTCTCTGCCTCTCTCCCTTCCTCTCTCTAAAAATAAAATCTTGAAAAAAAAAAGTATTTTTGAATCTTATTTTTCACCAGTGCTGGCTGAGTTTTACTTACATAGTAATATTTGCAAAAGTCTCAAACACAGTTACAGAGGCCAGTCTAGGTATATAAATAAGTAAAATGGAGTGGGTATTGTTGAAACCCATGGTAATCTTTGGAGTTCCTGCCCTTCCTGAATGAGAGAAGATGCTTTTTATTCTCAGCTCTAGCTTACTATTGCCAGCACGAACATGAGGTCACTGTAGCAAGATCTTTCAGGTTTAATGGAAAGTATGAATCTGGATTTCTAGGTAAATATTCCAGATTTTCTATTTCTTTTAAGCAGCATAGGAGATATATAGATCCTCTTGTTCAAGCAATGCATGTGACTGTGTGTGCCACAATAAGCCCAAGTATTGCCAGTTAGAAATTCCTCTTGTATTATACATTATTATTCAGAGTAAAATTAACACGTGGGTATATTGATTACTATGGTAGTGTCATTTGCAAATGACAGTTTTACTTCCTCCTTTCCAATTTCAATGCCTTTGATGGCTTTATTTTGTCTGGTTGCTATGGCTAGAACTTCCAAAACTACATTGAATAGAAGTGGAGAGAGTGGACAGCCTTATCTTATTCCTGATCTTAGGCGGAAAGCTTTCAGATTTTGCTTGTTGAGTATTATGCTGGCTGCAGGTTTCTCATATATGGCCTCTATGATGTTGAAGTATGCTCTCTCTATTCCCAGTTTGCTGAGTGTTTTTATCATAAATGGGTGCTGTATTTTATCAAATGCTTTTCCAGTGTCTGTTGATGTGATCATATGTTTTTTGCCCTTTTTTTAATTTATGTGATGTATTACATTTATTGATTTGCAAATATTATACCATCCTTGCATCCCTGGGATAAATTCCAATTGATCATGGGGTATGATCTTTTTAATGTATTGCTGGATCCAGTTTGCCAATATTTTATTGAGGACTTTAGCATCTATGTTCATCAGAGATACTGGCCTATAGTTTTCTTTCTTGGTTGTGTCTTGACCTGGTTTTGGGGCATTAGAATAATACTGGCCCCAAAAAAGAGTTTGGGAACATTACCTCTTTTTGGGCCTTTTGGAATAATTTGAGAAGGATAGGAGTTAGTTCTTCCCTAAGTGTTTGGTAAAATCCACCTTTTGCGTGATAGATTTTTAATTACTGCTTCAATTTTACTAGTTGTTATTGGTCTATTCAGGCTTTTTTCTTCTTCTTGATTCAGTTTTGAAAGATTAAATGTTTCCAGAAATTTTTCCATTTCAACCCGGTTGTCAAATTTCTTATCGTATAGTTGTTCATAGTAATTTCTTGCAATCCTTTGCATTTCTGTGGTATTGGTCGTGATTTATCCTCTTTCAACTTATATAGTTCAAAATGAAAACTTTCTTTCATATGTTGAAGAGATATTTGAATGAATATCAGACAGGCAGAACACTTTAGTCAAGCATGGTGTTGAATTTATCCCAAACCACAATGAGTACCTGCTCATACTAGCTCCCTTTAGACCAATTGTGTATACTTATAAAATGGCTGGCTAAAGCCATTATGAAAGAGTAAGCCTTTTTGCACAAATTATTTCATACCATGAGGCAGATATCAGCCCAGCATATGTCATTACAAGTTCTCAAACAGAAAAACAATTGCATGTTTCACTTATACTCATTTTAGAGATGAGCTTTTATTCCTCTTGCTGCTCCCAGTCCTTGCTATACTACGTTTCTCATGATGTTAATAGCTGCCTTACTAAAATAACCTGTTACCAATTTTAGGGAAATTTGTTGATTTGTTTTTTAACCTGCAAAAGGTAATCTATGCTAAGAAGCATAGAAGTCAATAGATGTCAACACAGGTGCTTAAACCATCATTGTGGTTTAATTAACTGGCTATAATCAATAGCCCTCATAGTCCCAACAGGGAAAAAAAGTATACTAAAGCTAACTTAGTATATTTGAACAGCATATTTGAAGCATTACTTCAATTTTTAAGTTATGTTTATTTGGTGTGTTTGAGAGACAGGAGGATCCAGTTTTGTTCTTTCCTAGCAAAAGATCTGTCTCTATAGTTTACAATCTGTCTTGGTTCCTCCAGAGTCTTCTATTGCCAGGAGGTCAAAAGAAAAATTTCCACTCTAGGGTTCCCACTGCACTAACATTTGCAAGGACTGTCACTTGGAACATCCTTAAGGAATATCTGAGGAAGTTAGCTTTGTGCTATCAGAGGCTTGGTTATTTGGAATATAAATCTTTGTGACATTATTGTGTTTTCTCTAAGCTTGCCCCAAACCATCTAAAATGTTGGCTTGGCTCTACAGCTCATTGTTTATTAAAAATTCATCTCACAAAGCAAAATGTACAACAATTATCAGGAAAGGGCAATATCTGAGATGGAATTGGAAATTATTAAAAAATAAAATAATAAATAAAAACAACATCCCAGAAGAAATGGAGATATTTTAGCTTATTCCCAGATAAAGATTTATATCTGAAATCTGATCCAGTCATCACTGTTAAATAATGTAATAAATAAGTTGTTCTTTTGTGTTAGAACCAGAGCTCATGGGAACTACAATTTTTCCAGAACATTAGTGAAATGTAGAATGAGAAGACACTATCAAAAGTCATTTAGCATTGTGCAATACTCCAAGACATTGCAACTTTCTTCTCCATGTCAAACTTAACACTTATATAAAAGTTGTTCTCCTTATGTGAGATGCTTTATTCCATCAATTAAGTGAATTTATATCATTGAGCATCTACTCTGTACATAGAAATGTGCTAGTCACTGAGAATTATGCAATAAATAGAACATGGCTCTCCCCTAACAGATACTTCAATCTTGTATTTCCTAATGTATCTACTAAACCACTTGTCAATGTATTTAAAAGATTTGGCTTTAGAATCCTATTTCCCAATGAAAACGCTTTGGCCACCAAGCTCAACGGCATATTTACCATTATACTGTACATTATAAATTTCACTATCTTTTTTGGGTTATCTAATACTTTGCCCTCATATTGCCTCAAATATGCATGTAGATCTATCCATCTGGGTATTAAGCTCTTGAATGTGATTGACTAGTCAAAATATATACATATACAAGTGTACTAAGTACTGAGGGAACAGCATCAAGTGGTTGATTCCACCACTTCTACAGAATCAATAACTCTCATGTAATTTTATTTCTAGACATAAGTGCAAATTTTCATATTGAGTAAAATTATAATTTATATCCATAAGAAGACAACTGCTTCAGAGGAAAGAGCATTACCTGTGATAACAGAAAATATGTTCAAGGACTGTCTCTCGTCTACTATGTGACTTGGGGTAAATTGTTTCAAATCTCTGTGCTCCAATTCCCATCTCTGTAAAATTGGATAATAATATGGTCTTCTATTGGGAGTTGTGAGACTAAAATTAATAATCAAAGTGGATATAAATTGTTATTTTTTCTTTAAAAATTGTTACTGCCTTTAAAAAAATCTTACATTTCATTAACAGCTTTCCAACATGTTTTATTTTCTATTACATAACTTCTATTCTTTAAACATTTCTTTAGATTCCTTTGCATTATACCCATAATCCAAAAATTTTGCATTCCATCAATGTTCAAAAAAATCCCAAATAAATCATGCAATGAGATATGTTTATAATGTTATTATAATTAATTCAGGATTTCAAAGATTTTTTCCATTATCCTTTAATAAAAAGCCCTCTCTTTAGGAAGTAAAAACAATCAAGGCATTCCACATAATTATGTGTTTTCTTAATAAAGCTACCATATGTGACATATCTAAGTAATGATTTTTAAAAACATACAGTATAGTGTGATAAGTTACACTGATAAAAGTTTAATTTGTTATATCTTCAACTGAGGATATGTTTATTGACTTGAGAGAAACACAGAGAGAGAGAGGGAAAGAGAGAGAGAGAGAGAGAGAGACATCAATTGATTGCCTCCTGTACACTCTCTGACCAGAGACTACACCCTCAACCTAAGAATGTGCAAAAGAGTGGAGATGAACCTGTACCCTACACCATACACAATCATTAACTCAAAATAGACCATATATCTAAATGTAGGCTAAAAATATAACATTCTTAGAATAAAAAAATAGGTGAAAATAACCAGATCTTGGTTTAGAAAAAGCTTTATTCAATATGGTATCAAAATCACAAGCAACACAAAAACTAAACAGATAAATTTGACTTCTTTTTAATTTAAAACTTAAATTTTTTTTTTAACTTTTATGGTTCAAAGTAAACCATGAAGAAAGTGAAAAGACAACAACAGAATGAGAGGAAACACTTTCTAATCATATATCTTATAAGGAATTTATATCTAGAATATATAAAGAACACTTACAACTCAATAATAAAAAGAGAAATAAACCAATTTTAAAATGCTTTAAAATAATAATGGGCATTTCCCCAAGAAAGCTAAACAAATAACCAATGTACACTGAAAAGATGCTCAACATTATTAGCTATCAGGTAAATGTTACCCAGAGGGAGAGGAGTGAGGTAAGCAGGACAGGAAAGAGCAATGGTGTGTGTGTGTGTGGACACAATTGTAAGAGAACAACAATAAAAAAGCTCAATGAGATACTACTTCATACCTACTAATTACTAAAAATTGAAAATATAAAAAATAACAAATACTGGCAAGGATATGGACAAATCGAAACCTTCATACATTGCCAATGGTATTCTAAATTGGTTTGCCACTTTGTGAAATAGTTCAGCAGTTTGCAAAAAAAGTTAGAATTGTGCTATGATACAGTGATTCAATTCCTAGGTATATAGCTAAGAGAAACTGAAACACATTTTTCATAAATTTGTACATGAATGTTCATGCCTGAATTATCAATAATAGGCAAAAAAGTGGAAACAATCTTAATTTCCATCAATTGGTTAATGAATAAACAATATGTGGTATATTCATACAATGAAGTTTCATTGTATGAATTTTATTTGGCTATAAAAAAGAATGACATACATTATACAACATGGAGGAAACTTGAAAACTTTATGTTATATAAGAAAAAGTCATGAAAGGCCACCATTGTATGATTCCATTTATATAAAATGACCAGAGTAAGTAAATCTTTAGAGACAAAGTAGATTAGTCTTTATTAAGGATTGGGAGAATTCTCCAAGATGGCGACAGAGTAGGGAGCAGTGCTGATGGTGTTCTCGAGTACCAAAGCAGCTGGAGGACAGGATAAGGAGCGTGAGACGGCTTCAGGACCCTAGGGATTGGAACGGACTGCATCTGGACACAGGGGAACAGAGCCCAGAGGCAGAGGAGGCCAGCAGGACAGTAGGTGGGGTGTTCCCGACCGACCAGCGGGCCGAGGTCTGCTCTGGGCAGGGGCGGCTCTGCCCAGAGGGGCGCATTTGACTGGGGCCAGCTCCGGGCTCGCTGGTGACTGGAAGTCTCAACAGAGAGGTGCGGGCAGCGAGGGCGAACGCCATAGGGAACCTGGAATTGAACTCTTGCAGGGGAGGGACTGTGTGGGGGGCTCACTCCAGCAACCGGGAGAGGAGGCTCCGCGCGCGCGCGGGGCTGGAGGCGGAGGAGAGGAGTCCTGCGGGAAGCCGGAGCAGGGGACCGGGAGGTGCACCAGCAGGGCGGCGAGAGGGCCGAAAGTGGAGCTGCTGGGCCACCTGGGAAGCAGCAGCTGGGGGCCCCTGCGAGGGGGGAGGCCCAGCCCTGCGCAGACACACGGGCCCCCAGGCTCCGCGGGAGGATCCAGGCGGCGAGCCGGAGAGCCGGCAAGCTGGGAACTACTGGCAGGAGACCCGCCATTGCCGGAGACAAAGGCCGCGCCACCCACACCTGGGAGGGGCTCATCACAGAGGCCACGTAAAGGATTCAGAGGAGAGCTGATTGGCTTGGGGGCGTGGTGCCCGCCCCGGAAGGGCGAGACAGTGTAGGCGGACCCCGGACAGTGTTGACTGACAGGCCCGGCCTCCTCCCGGAACTGCGGGGGCGGGACCAGTCGTCACAGGGACCAGCGAAATTGCGGGCTGCCCTGCAGAAGTGCTGGGGCGCGTCCTGGGCCGGAACCTCCCCCAGTAGTGGGAGGGGGCTCCCTGCAGGCTCCAGGACACCGGCAGCCCTAACACCCAGCCAGGCTGCTGAAGGCCCAGCCTACCTTGGGGCGGACACTCAGAATCAGCCCTACTGCGACAATCAGAGGCCCTGCCACGCACCAAGACCTGGCTAGAATATAGACTATAGACTGTAAAGTCCTGACCAAGAAAAAGAGGCAGCATCAGGAAAGGGATTGCTGCCAATCTCAAGCACCTGAATTATACCGAGAGCAATATGAACTATTAAGCCCCAACATATCCTTT
>PVIW01007938.1:0-66582 GCA_004026585.1 Noctilio leporinus | reverse complement strand
TGGCTTGAATTGTTTCTGTTGAATAATCATTTGATAGCCTTATTGGAGCCCCTTTGTATGTTATTTGTCTTTTCTCTCTTGCTGCTTTTAGGATTCTCTCTTTGTCTTTGAAATTAGGCATTTTAATAATAATGTGCCTTGGTGTTGGTCTGTTTGGGTTGATCCTCATTGGGACCCTCTGTGCTTCCTGAACTGGATTCATGTTTTCACTCATCATGTTAGGGAAATTTTCTATCATGACTTTTTTGAACAGGTTTTCCATTCCTCGTTTCTCTTCTCTTTCTGGTATCCCTATGATACGGATGTTGTTACGTTTCATGTTGTCCTGCAGCTCTCTTAAACCCTCTTCGGTCTTATTCAGCCTTTTTTTATTCTCTTGTACTGTCTTGGAGTATTTGTCTACATTATCCTCCACCTCGCTGATCCGGTCCTCTGCTTCTTCTAGCCTACTGTTGATTCCTTCTACTGTATTCTTCAATTCAGAAACTGTATTCTTCATTTCCTCCTGGCACTTATTGATAGTTTCCATGTCCTTTTTCATGCTGTTGTAGTTCTCAGTAAGTTCCTTGTAACTTCCCTGGAGTTCTTTGTAATTTCTCTGGAGTTCTTCATAATTCCCCTGGAGTTCTTTGTAATTTCCCTGGAGTTCTTTGTAATTTCCCTCGAGTTCTTTGTAGTTCTCCTGGAGTTGTTTACAGTTTTCTTTGATGTGGCTGAGCTCACTGAGCTTCTCTATCATCATTCTTTTGAATTCCTTATCTGATATTCCAGGTGCCTCTGTTTCATTTTGTGTTCTTTCTGGGGATTCTTCCTTTCCTTTTGGTGATGGACTGATTCTTTTCCCCCCCATTTTGGGTGTCTGTTCTTGCTTGCTCTTTATTTATTTATTTATTTTTGTTCTGTCCTTTGGTTAACCTGCTTTACTTCCTTGCCTTAGTTGAGCACCCGTCTGTGATAGGAGGTTTGTGGAGTTCAGTGTTGCCGACTCCCAGATTTTCTCCACTTGCTGTTCTTGGTGTGTCCTTTATTTGGGCTGTCTGGTTGTATTCTGGGCCTGTGGGCTTTTAGCAGAAACAAAAACAAAAACAAAAAAACAAAATCAAAAACAAAAAAAACCCGAAAACTAAACCAAAAAACAACAACAAAAAAAATGCAAAAGGAAAAAAGAAATAAAAACGATAATAATAATAATAAGAAAAGGTTTAGATGGCTGTTCACCCTTAATAATCCCTGACTGGTCCAGATGGAGCCTGGACCTGAGGGCTTTTAGCAGAGGAAAAAAAAAGAAAGAAAAAAAGGGAGAAAGTCACAAGAGAAAGAGAAATCAATATTAATAAAGAAAAGGTTTAGGTGTCTGGTCACCCTTTATGGTCTCTGTTTGGTCCAGGTGGAGCCAGGACCAATGGGTTTTATCAGGGAGAAAAGAAAGGAGAAAGAAAAAAAGAAAAAAAAAAAAAAGGAGGCAGGGAGAAAGTCACAAGACAAAGAGAAATCAATATTAATGAAGAAAGGTTTTAGCTGTGTGTTCCCCCTTTATGATTTCTGATTGGTCCAGGTGGAGCCAGAACCTGTGGGCTTTGCCAGGAAGAAAAGGAAAAGAAAAATTTAAAAAAAAAACAGGAAGGAAGAAAAGAATAAAGAAAGGGTTTAGAAAGGCTGGGGAAGGGAGGAATACTTAGATTGAGGACTGGGAATGCGTTATAGCCACAGAGTGAGTAGACTTTAATTCGAGAGTAGGGGGAGGATCTTGGGTATTTAGGTGGATTGAGGTATGGTGGGGATTAAGAGTATCTGAGAAGTAACTTTTTCAAAGGATATGTTGGGGATTAATAGTTCATATTGCTCTCGGTATAACTCAGGTGCTTAAGATTGGCAGCAATCCCTTTCCTGATGCTGCCTTTTTTTCTTGGTCAGGACTTTACAGTCTATAGTCTATATTCTAGCTGGTCTTAGCGCATGGCAGGGCCTCTGATTGTCACAGTAGGGCTGATTCTGAGTGTCCGCCCCCAGGTAGGCTGGGCCTTTCGCAGCCTGGCTGGGTTTTAGGGCTGCAGGTATTCTGGAGCCTGCAGGGTGCCCCCTCCCACTCCTGGCAGAGGTTCCTGCCCAGGACGAGCACCCAGCACCCCTGCAGGGCAGCCCGCCACTTTGCTGGTCCCTGTGACGACTGGCCCCGCCCCTGCAGTTCTGGGAGGAGGCCGCCCCTGTCAGTCAACACTGTCGGGGGTCTGCCTACACTGTCCCGTCCTTCTGGGGTGGGCACCACTCCTCCAAGCCAACCAGCTCTCCGAGAAGTCCTTTAAGGGGCCCCAGGCATGGGTGGTGCGGCCTTTGTCTCTGGCAATGGCGGGTCAGTTGCTCCTGCTACTAGTTCCCGGCTAGCTGGCTAGCTGCTTGGAGTTTCCGTGGAGCCTGGGGGCCTGTGTGGTTGCGCAGGGCTGGGCCTCCCCTCTCTCAGGGGCTTCTAGCTGCTGTTTCCCCAGTGGCCCAGCAGCACAGTTTTCGGCCTTCTGACTGCTCCGCTGGTGTACTTCCCGCTCCCCTGCTCCGGCTTCCCACAGGACTCTTCTCCTCCTCCTCTAGTCCCACGAGGAGCCTCCTCTCCCTGCCCAGAGCCGACCTCGGCCTGCTGCCCGCCGGCCGGTCGGTCGGGAACACCTCACCTACTGTCCTGCTGGCCTTCTCTGCCTCTGGGCTGTGCTCCCCTGTGTCCAGGTGCTGCCTGCTCCAATTCCTAGGGTCCTGAAGACATCTCACGCTCCCTGTCTTGTCCTCTAGCTGCTTTGGTACTCGAGAGTACCATCAGCACTGCTCTCTACTCTGTCGCCATCTTCCAGATCTCTAAAATGTATTCTTAAAGAAGTCCCTTTCACATTGCTTGTAATACTGGTTTTGTGGTAGGAAGCTCCTTTAGCTTTGTCTTGTCTGGGAAGATTTTCTATTTGTCTTTAACCTTTGCCATTTTAATTGTGTTGTGCCTATTTTGGTTCATCTTATTTGGGACTCTGCACTTCCCGGATTTGTGTGTTTCCTTCACCATATTAGGGAAGTTTCCATTTATTATTTCTTCAAATAGGTTCTCAATTCTTTGCTCTCTCTGTTCTTTTTCTGGTACCCCTAAGATGCAGATGTTATTATGTTTCATGTTGTCCCAGAAGTCCCCTAAACTGTCTTTATTTTAAAAACTATTTTTTTTCCTTTTGCTGCTCTGATTGGATATTTTCTGCTTCCTTGTCTTCCAAATCACTGATTTGATCCTCTGAATTTGCCTAATCTTCTGTTGATTCCTCTTATTGTATTCTTCATTTCTGATTGGTTCTTCTTTATGGTTTCTGTGTCCTTTTTTATGTTATAGTCTCTTTGTTTAAGTTCTCACTGAGTTTATCCACTCTTCCCCTGAGTTCCTTTAGCATCCCTTATAACCATTTTTGGAACTCTACATGTGGTAGATTGCTTGCCTCCATGTCATTTAGTTCCTTTTGTGGGTATTTCTCCTGTTCTTTCATCTGGGACATGTTTCTTTGTTTCCTCATTTTGGTTGCCTCTCTGTATTTTCTTCTGTTTATTAGATAGATCTGCTATGTCTTCTAGTCTTAAGTATGATGGCCTTCTGTAGTAGATCTCTTGTGGGGCTCAGTGGATCAGTCTTCCTGATTACCTGAGCTAGGTGCTGCAAGAATGTTCTTTGTGTGGGTTATGTGAATCCTTCTATGGTAGTTGAGTCTTAATTGCTGTTGGTCTGTCTGCGAGTGAGATTGCCCCTCTGGCTGGCTGACTGTGAGCTGCTGTACAGGGGCTAACCCCATAGATGAAGTTTGCTCCACCAGGATCTGTTTCCTGCCAAGATCTCCCTTTGGGTGTACCCCTTTTGGAGCTAATCAGGTCATGCTCTGATGTGGTATGAATCCTGCTACTAGGTGTGGTCGTTCTGGGGATTCTTGGGAAGAACTCCTGTGCAGATCAATGTTAGTACTGGTTGAGACCAACGCTGAACTACCCGTTTGGAGCAATAAATGTGATCCACATTTTGTGGCTGCCTCTGCTGGGCCTGGGTGTACATATGTGGGAGGGGCCAAACTGTGCACCATTGTCAGTTTTCACTAGCACCAAGCCCATGGGCAAGTCAGCAAAAGGCCAAAGATCTGCTTCTGCCTGCTTCTACCTGCTGGCTGCCTATTAGACTCAGTTACTAAGGGAGTCTTTGGTGGAATGTTGTGAGATAAGTTATCACGAGTCACTAGGTAGAGGTAAGTGGTGTTCACCAGATTGATGCAGATTCAAACTTAGTGCCAGTGCTGGGCCTGAGGCCACTCAGCAAAAGTCTAAGGCCAATTACCACTAGCCTACAGACCTTTGCGGTGAGGTGTGGTTTTAGGAAGTATCCTGGTAAGGCCAGCAGTATTTATCAGGTCTAAACAGGCCAAGAATTGGCCATATGAATGGAGGTATTGCACAGGAATTGTGGCACATATTGGGCAGGTGAGAGAAAAATGGCCCCCAGCTCTAGGGCCATAGAATGTGTCTCCTCTTCAATCTTTCTGGATCTCCTAAGAGTCTTCCAAAAGAATCTGCACCATTGACCCAGGCTGACTAACTAGCTGACAATATTGTAGAGTGTGAGCTTGGCAGAGAAGGGCTACCAGGAGTCAGGAGGATAGAGCTAGTAGATCTCCTATGAGAGACTGGTACTGCTCTGGCATTCAATTGGGGAGGATAAATGGTTACCACCCTAGAGCCACTCAGTCCATTCACTGATACACCCTGAATACAACCTCCAAAGCCCTCTAGGAATGTCTGCACCACAGGTCCAGGCTGCTGACTCCTCTGTAGAGTGTGAGCTCTACAGAACAGGATGATAGGTATTGGGAGGGTGGGGCTAGTGCATTCTTCCAGGCTGATGCAGTAAGAACGGGGAGTGCTTGACTTAGGGAAGATGGTGTTGGTGGGCAGTGAGGGAGAGGAACTTAGTGCAGTGGCCCAGGTGGCTATCCCTTTAGTTCTCTGCCCAGAGCCACACAACCCAGTCTGTCCTCCTATGACTCCAGTTCACTCTGATCTGCCCTCCTTCTGCTGGAGCCCAGGGAGAGTGGCCAAGAACAAGATTTTGTGCACTGACCCTTTAAGAGGGTACCTGGGTTTCTAGCAAACTTCTGTCTTTCCTTGGTGGACAAAATTCCCACTGATTTTTATAGCCAGATGATATGTCAGTTCTTTACTTGGTGCTGTTGTGCCATGCTTGGGATCTCATAATGTGGTTGAGATCCCAGACTCTTCTCAGGGGACCTTTGCAGTTAAGATATTCCTCTGGATTCTCAACTACTACACATGGGTGCAGAGCCAGCCCTTTTCATGGGTTCACCCTTTCTGCCAGCCTTGATGTGGATTATTCTGTAAATCATTGGTTATAACACTTCTGTTCAGCTAGTTTTCAGTTGATTATTCAGGTTGATTGTTCTATAATTAAGTTGTAATTCCAGTTTGGACCTGGGAGGAGGTGAGTGAGTTGAGTGTAACTTTCACATACCTTGGCCATCTTTGATCCCTCCAAAAACACATTTTGGATATATCACTTGTTTGTTAGTCTTGCATATAGCTTTTTATATGTTATTATATATAAATTCTCAGTTCAGAATATTATTAATGACCTAAGATTACAAACATTGTATTTTGCCTCTGAATGCATAGGAAACATTACAACCTTAGTAGAAAGGAGTGATAAACATTGAGGAAACACTAATAGTTTCATAGAATATCAGTACAGTAGGAACTTGAATTATTCAACTTTATTTTAGGTTACTGATAATGTGTTATAGCCAGAAACATTTCTAATCATGTGAGATAAAGTTCTTTTTTCCATTTTGGTTTCAATTGATTGAATGATTTCTCACAATGATTATTGATTTGTTATTAGATCAGAAGATGTTAGCTAGATTCTTATGTAGATTTCTGGATTGTGTAAAATCTTGAGATAATAATGCGTTTGTTTATTATCATGATAGTTATACCCTCTTTCCCCCATTTTCTGAAATTATTTGGCAATAAGAGCATAGTAAAGCACATTTAAGTTGATACTGTGTTTTTGTTATTCATTAAATATTAACATGCAAATTGTATGGAGATCTCTTCTGCTCATGTGGGTCTATAGACTTTTGAATACTGCTCTAACAACATTGATATTTCATTATAATTATTTATATGTATCAGTAGTTTGCCCTTCCAATTGAACAATTACGAGGATAAGGACCATATTATACATGTTTTCCATAGTGCTTAACACTGTCCTTCATTTTGTTAACACTGTCCAACAAAGGCACTGAGTAAATGAATGAGCATGTAAGTGAATGATATCAAAATACAAGGCATTGGTAACTAATGTCAAACATAAGAATAAATAAGCATATTTATATGTTAAGAAGCTAATGCTAGGAAATAGTAATAGAAAAATGGACCTCAGAGGAGATAGAGACCATACAGAAGGAAACAAAGAAAACCCCTATAACAAATATCTTAAGGTAGATAAAAGGTTTTGCATGTATGAAACATGACTAAGAAGCAAAGAGTGAGAAAAAGTACATGAAAATTAAATATGATTATTAAAATAAGGAAGTAACTAGAGAGGATGGAATGCCAGAAGGAGAAGAATATGGGCAAGAAATTGAGAACTTCCATGAAAAAATAATAACTTTCCAAATTTGGTGAAGGAAATAGACATACAAGTCCAGAAAGTACAGAGAGTCCCAAATAAGCTAGATCTGAATGGAACCACACCCAGGCACATCATAATTAAAATGCTAAAGGTTAAAGATCAAGAAAGAATCTTAAAAGCAGCAAGAGAAGAGAAGAGAGTTACCTACAAAGGGTTACCTATAAGACTTTCAGCTGATTTTCAAAAGAAAAACTTTGCAGGCAAGAAGGGCTTGGCAAGAAGTATTCAAAGTGATGAAAAGCAAGGACCTACAACCAAGATTGCTCTACCCAGCAAAGCTATCATTCAGAATGAAAGGATGAATAAAGTGCTTCCCAGACAAGGTAAAGCTAAAGGAGTTCATCACCACCAAGCCATTATTTATTTATTTTTTTCCCAAGCCTTTATTATATGAAATGTTACAGTGACTTATTTAAGAAAAAGAGAAAACTGTGAACATTAATATGATAAATTCACAGCTATCAATAACAGAACCGAAAAAATTAAAAGGACAACAAAAACAAACCAAGCAAACAACCAGAATAGGACCAGAAACATAGGAATGGGGTTCATTGGGATGGTTATCAACTAGGAGTCGGAAGAAGATGAAGTGGGGAAATGGTGCAGGGGCTAGGAAACATAGTTGTGGATACCAGATAGATAGGGGGAAGATAAGAATAATAGAGGAAAGGGTGAAATCAGATAACTTATATGCAGAACCCATGGACATGAACTAAGGGGGATGGGGCTGCAGGAGGGAATGGGGGCTTGGGTGGAGGGGAGCAAAGGGAAAAGAATTTGGAACAACTGTAGTAGCATAATAAATAAAATATACAAAAAAGAAAAAAAAAACCACTTTGAGACTAGTAGGAGAGGCAAAGACACAGAACAGGTTGGTCCCACACCCACATGTGGCAGTTAAAAACTGGGAGGGATATATTGGGAGCAAGGAGTCTCAGCTCTGCATTAGGTGTGCCATTCCAGGGTTCCAGTGCCAGGAAAATTCTAACTTCTGGTTGTAAAAACCAGTGGGCATTGAGTCTGTGGAAGACAGAAACTTCTGGAGACCCAGGCAGCTCCTCATAAAGGGCCTGTAATGAACTTCCTTGGATTCATTCCCACTGAGCTCCAGTGCCAGGGCAGCAGCTTGAAAGGCACCTGAGGCATACAGGGAGGAACTGAAGTGTCTGGCATCAGGGTGAGTACCAGGGTGCAGGGCAGCTTTCTCCCAGACAGAAGTGCTGGCAGAGGTCATTGTGTTTCTGATGAGCCATATACCCACAGAGCCAGCAGGTAGGTGCCAGGGCTGAGTCTTCATCAACCTGACTCACACAGTGTGCTCTGACCCACCCAATTTCCAGGCCCACCCAAGCTGTTTCTTGTGGCTTTTTCATGCAAATGGCTTGTCTTAGCTCATGTTTCAGATTTCTCAAAATTCTCTCAAACAAGTAACATTGGGCCTTAGCAAACCCCATATCTCTTTACTAAGTGGCCCTAGAGCTGCCACTAATAGAAGCTGGCCTTGCTCTATAGCTTGTCCTCACTTGAATATCTCAAAGCCCAGCAAAAGTAGCAGCCATCTTCAAATCCCTTTGTAGCTTATGCCAGGTTGTCTAGGACAGAACACAAGTGGTGGCTAATGAACTTGGCCTACATTCCCTGAAAGGCCCCAGAGTCTGTACTCCTAGTGGGTAGCCACAGACCACATCAGAGCATCACCACTCAACTATCTCCATAAGTGATATACTCAAGGAATAGACTCAATGGGCACCAGAGCCCTGCTGAAGTAAGTCCTACTCTGTGGAGTGGGCTCCTGCACAGCTGATCCTCCAAGATGCTAGGAGGTTGGTGATCATGGTAAATCTCTCCCATTGACCTGCCACAAGTAATTAAGGCTCAACTACAGGAGGAGGGTGTACACAGTCCACTCAGTGGGCTCACCTCAAGTACCCAGCTTGGTAGGGGAGATGGTACCCCTGGACTCCACAGGACACTTATTATATTAGGTAACCCTACTACATTAGATAACACTACCAAGCCAGGGAGTTATGGTAGCTCTACCCAATACATGGAAATAAACAGGGAGGCTGCAAAATGAGGACACAGAGAAACATGATTTCCAATGAGAACAGATCAAAATTCCAGAAAAAGAAATAAACAAGATAGAGACAAATAATCCACGAGATGCAGAGTTTAAAACACTGGTTATAAGGGTGCTCAATGAACTTAGGGGACGAGTAAATGAACTCGAAGAGAACTTCAACAGTATAAAAAAAGGAATTGAAACAAAAAAGAACTAGTAAAAAATGAAGGACACAGTAATCGAAATGCACAATTTATGGGGACTCAACAACAGAGTAGATGAAGATGAGAATCATATCAGCAATTTTGAATATAAGAAAGCAAGAAACACCCTATCAGAACAGCGTAAATAAAAAAGGACCCAAAAAATGAGGATAGCGTAAGGAACCTCTGGGACAACTTTTAGTGTACAAACATTCACATCATGCCAGAAAGAGAACAGAAAGAGAGCAAGAAATTGAAAATGTATTAAAAAATATAATGATAGGTGGCCCTGGCTGGTGGTACAGAGGATAAGATGCTGGCCTGAGAACCCAAAGGTTGCTGTTTCTGTTCCCAGCCAGGGCACATAACCAGATTGCAAGCCAGGTCTCTAGTCAGGTCCTTAGCTGGAGGCAGGTGAAAGGCAACCTTATATTGATGTCTCTCTTCCCCTCTGCCACTCTCCCTTCCCCCATCTCTAAAAACAATAAAATAAAATCTTAAAAAAAATAATGATAGGAAACTTCTTTAACCTGGAGAAGGAAATAGCCATAAAATCCAGAAAGTATAGAATCCCAAAGAAGATGGACCCAAAGAGGCCTTTTCTAAGAAACATCATAATTAAAATGCCAAAGATTAAAGACAAAGAGGGTATCTTAAAAGGGGATGGATGTAATACAACAACAATAAAATTAAAAAAAAAAAAAAAAAAGAGAGGGTATCTTAAAAACAGGAAGAGAAAAGCAGTTATCTACAAGGGAGCTCCCATAAGATTGTCAGGTGATTTTTCAACAGAAACTTTTTAGGTAGAGAATGTTGGCAAGAAATATTCAAAATGATGAACAACAAGGACCTAAACCTGAGTTTATTCTACCCAGCAGAGCTATCATTTGAATAGGAGGACAGATAGCTTCCCAGATTTGAAAGAGCTCAAGTTCATCACCATCAAACCCTTATTATGTGACACATTAAAGAGAATTATTAGAAATAGAAGGTTAAAACTATGAATAATAAAATGGCAATAAATACATATCTGTCAACTACTGAATCTGAAAAACAAACTAAACCAGAAGATCAGAGACAATCATGGATACAGAGAGCATTTTGATGGTTGCCAGATAGGAGGAGGCTTGGGGAGATGGTCAACAAAAGTGAAGGGATTTAGAAGTACAAATTGGTTGTTACATATTAGTTTTGGGGATGTAGAGGACACCACAGTAGCCAAAGAATATACATGCATGACCTATGGACATGGACAACTATATGAGGATTGCCTGAGGGATTGGTGGGGGTTAGGTGGAGGAGGGCAAAGGGGAAAAATTGGGACAACTGTAATAGCATAAACAATAAAATATAATTTAAATAAAAAAAATTGCAGAGTGAAAAAAAGGAAAGAACTGCCATAATGATTCAGTATAACCTCACTTTTAGGTATTATTGCTGAAGGAAATAAAATCATGATTTTTAAGAGATAATCTGTACTCAATGTACATTGTAGCTTTAATCACTATAGCTAAGATATGGTAACAATATAAATGTTTATTGGCGAATGAATGGATTAAAAAATAGGTTGTCCAACAACATTGATGTACCCAGAGGATATTCTACTAAGTAAAGTAAGTTAGTCACAGGAGGAAAAATACGTCATGACTCCACTTACATGAAGTTATCCGGAGTAGTCAAACTCATAAAAACAGTGGAATTTTTTTTTTTTTTTTTCAGCATCTTGGAGAGGAAAAAAATATGGGGAGTTTCTGTTCAATGGATATAATGACTCAGTTATTCAAGAAACATAAGTTCTAGAGATTAGCTGTACAACATTTTACCTGTTAACAATAGCATATTATACACTGAAACTGTTTTAAGAAGGTAGATCTCTATCTATTGCAATATGTATTTTTACTACAACATAAACTTATATATAAAATATATGAGGAAAAATAGAGAAAACAGTTCCTCATTTTATTAAAGGAATTTTAATAACAAAAATATTATAAACTTATGTGATTTAAGGATTACATTTATGGGTTGTGCTGTGTGTTTTTTTGTTGTTATGTCTTGTTATTATGTTTGAGTAAAAAAGCCACATGTATAACTGGGCTAAAAATAAGATAAAATATGTGACTATTCAATCTGACTCTAAATGGTTTGATCAATTAATTTGGAAGTTGTATATGTTAACACAGCAGGTTTTGACCTTTTATTATTTTGAAAACCTTAAGTTATTTGTTTGATAAATACAATAAATCTTATATTAAGTAACATTAATTACAAATATTTTATTACATTTGTATACCATTTATTATAAAGACTGATGTTTTTACTATTTTGGTTTCTTTATTTGAAACCTGAGAATTTAAGGCCTGGGAAGGATTATGAACAGAGGTGTAGGATGTTGTAGGGTGGGGCAATCCATTCTGAGGTTTTGTGGTGTTCCTAGTGAGGGTAATAGTTTTACCAGACCAGTTCAGTTCCAGCCATAAACTATGAGGCCAGGAATTTATAAAAAATCTTTTCACTGTCATAGTTTGGCATCTGTTTTTCACCTTTACTTTAAGTAGGTTTAGAATTCTGAGTAATCCTAAAAATGATGGAGTTTTGTAAATACTAGGATCCCTTTTGATTACTTTAAAGAATTCTGGATACATCCTTTGAATCACTGAACTTTACTCTGGCTCTGAGGATATGATTTAAGGGGAAAATTAAAGTACTTAGTAATTTTAATTCATGATTTTATCAGAAATAAAAGAGACCAGGTTATTTTTGCATTTCTGGGGAGAGCTTAAAATACTACTCCTGACTTAACTTTAAAGAGTAGAACTGTTGAAAATTTTGCCATGCCTCAGAGTTATTATACTGAAAATCAGCTCTTCTGTTTCTTATATAGAAATGCAGTATGTTTGTTTCACTGTTATATAGGAAGCTGCTAATTAGTAGATGCTGAGCATTAGAATTTTAACATGTTTCCTTTCTACTGATTGGTTAATTTAGTATCAAATATTTGTTGACTATTTTGGAGATGATCTGCAGTCAGACACCAAATAATGAAGGAGGCAAATACAGTTTTCTGGTGCTTATAATTGTGTGGTCAAACCACACTTATTCCTGCAATATAAGGAATTCCAATATTAAAACAGTAGCTATTTAAACATTTCACCGAATGTAGGTCAAACTACCTTTTTCTTGCTTCCTTGTCCTTTCTGGGTTTCTGGCTGGAAATGATTAATATATTTTTCATTATAATCATTGACAATTCCAGTAGATGAAGAAATTGATGGGAATATTAAAAACCTTGTATGAATAAAATATATTATGGTGTTAGGTATAATGTTAGGAAGTACTCAAGGATATCATTGCAAATGAATGGATGCATGCTATTTACTGTCTTTAACTCATATATTTTTCACAATTATAAAAGGTTTGAATGTCTACAGGTTTTCTGTGGACTATTATTATTTTCTTGATATAATCCTAAAACTGACTAAACTTTTAAAACTTAAAAATGAAAAATTTTATTTAGAACAGGCTGAATGTACTAAAACGCATAGTAGGTCAAACATAAACCTTTCAGGAATGTCAGCACTTATTGCTAAGTAGTTATAAGTGTGTATACGTTAACTTCATAAAGTATTTAAAGCAACAAGCCTTCACATTACGGCCTTCATCATGATTAATATCTTATTTGTTTATGCTTATGTTTTATCATCTTTGATATTATACAGTTAAGGGAAATACCTTTTAAAACATGAGCAAAGAACTTACAGAATTTTGAAAAATATTAATGGTTATAGTTTGTTGGAAGATTTCTAGAAATTTTCATGGAGAAAAAGAAAGTTAATGTTTCAGCAGAAGTAAGTCTTAATTTCTCTTTCTCCCTCTTCTGCTTCACTGATTCCTCTATCTTGCTTAGGAAGTTATTGAGTCCATCATTTGAATTGTTATTTTGTTTTTTGTAAATTTCCAGTCCTTCATTTTCCTTTTAATTTTTCTTTTACTCTTGTCTCTTTTTTGAGACTTTCTGTTTCTTTGCAGAGGCTTCTAGTTTGTTTCCAGTGTCATTATAACTGTTAAAGCATTTTATGATGGCTACTTTGAAATTGTCAATTAATTCTAACATTTCTGTAATCTTGGTATTAGATTCTATTGATTTTTTAAAAATTTAGTTTTATATATTCTTGGTTCTTATGATGATGAGTGATTTTTGATGGCAGCTAGACATTTGGGTATTATGTAATGTTATGGATTTAAACTTTCTGTTTAAGCTGGATTTCTGTGATACCACTCTATTAGGAAAGAGGTGGTGCTTCCTTTTTATTGCCAGGAGAGGTTAGACGTTTAGTTTCCTTTCTTGGTCTTTGTTGGCACCTGCGGACTAGATAAGTTCCTTATCATTGCAGGATGGGCATGGGAATTATCACTCTCTACCATGCCTCCACCGATACACTCTGGCTGGTAGGAACTAAAGTGCCTCCTCATGTGACCTTTATTAATAGGGAGAGAGGGAAGCCTCATTATTGTTGGGCAGTGGTAGAAGTTTTGACCCTGCACTGGCCACCTTCAACACAATAGCTCAAGTGGGGAAGGAGGGGTGGGAAGCCTTATTATAGCCTTGCATGAATTGAAGACTAGTTCCCTACTTGACCTTTGATGGTGTGAGTAGTAATGGGTCCACCAGTAGGTCCAACTTTTTTTTTCTTTCCCCTGTGGTGATAGGCTGGGGTAAAATGGCTAATGTCTAAAAGGTATTATTATTTTCCTTGTTATGCTGCCTCTTGTCTGGTCCTTTGGCTAGAGAGTAGGCTTTTCCTGGTACTTTTTCTTACTGTACTTATCGGCATTGATACGTTGTGACTTTTTTGTTCTAAGTCTGGGATATATAAGGCAGAAAGAAAATCCAGGGAACTCATCACTGTTTGTTACTCCTTGGTTTCCAAGATTCCTAGCTAGTCTGCCTTTTTTCCCCACCTTCAGAGTTTTTAAGTTTGCTTTATATCCAGTGCCTGTGGTTTTTAGTTGTGCTTAGAGGGAGATGGAGAGAAAGTACTTATAGTCTTTTTTCCTAAGAGTGGAAGATGATCATGTTTTTAAAAACTCATTTTGATACCGTATTTGAGAGTTAATTGAATTGAGTAATTGAATATTTTGGAACCCATTATGTAGAAGAGGGTTTAAATAGTTTGGTAGGTTATGAGTTGACCCTACGAAGGGTGGCAAATACCTAGTACCCCTGTCAACATTCTTCCTCTTCCATGCCATTGCAGTTTTTACTGATTATTCACAATTCTCTTTCCTGTTGAGTTCTAAGTTGAAACAATTTTCTAATCAACCCTCTGATAGGATTTTGTGCAGCTGAGATATCCTGTTAGCCATGTCTGAGCTAGACTTTATACAGTTGAACATAATTATGTGAATTATAATGGAGGGTCCTGGTTAGGATAGGAGTAACACATGCGCGCATGTGTGCACACATGCATATAAATGTATATAATCTTATATATAATTGATGTTGTTACTCATAAAGTCAAGTGAAAGATTATTAGTTGTTACTGGAGGGTCTTTGTCTTCACTGTACATTAACTTAACTAATATGTGGACAGTGATACTCAGAATTCTTGCAATTAAGTGTAGGGCCTTCAAGTTCTGTCATTGGGAATTATCAGTTACTCTGGGGGGAGCAGGGATATAATGAATTTATAATTAGTAATCAAATCAAAACATCTTAAAATCACTTGTAAATCTAAATTATACTTATGAATGGTAGGCATACCTATTCTGTCATATGGAAGTATCAGAAATCAGACCTCATTTAATACATTTTTATTTTAAAGATTTTATTTATTTATATTTTAGAGAGAGGGGAAAGGAGGGAGAAAGAGAGGGAGAGAAACATTGATCTAAGAGAGAAACCTCAATTGGTTGCCTCTCACAGGCACCCTGCCCAGGGACCCAGCCTGCAACCCAGGCATACACCATGACTGGGAATCAAACTCGGGACCTTTTGCTTTGGGGGGCACTGTGTAACCAATTGAGCCATGCTGGTCAGGGCTAACAAATTTTTATTTTATTAGGTTATTCAGGACAATACAAACCATAAAGAAAAGGGTGACCACAAAAACTCATTGAGGGTGGGTGGGTGGGGGGACAGAGGGGAGCAAAAAGGGGATGGATGTAATACAACAACAATAAAATTTAAAAAAAAAAAAAAAAAAAAAAAAAAAACTCATTGAGTAGAATTGTAGTGTTTTACTACACATATACATATATATACACTAGACTGTTTTGTAGCTTTAAAAACTACTTTGTGAACAAATGTGTGTATGTGTTTTAAAAATAAGGATAGGCATTTAAGTGTTTAAATAGACTCCTAGGCAATAAAAATATAAACATAATTTTAAGGTGTTCTCATGCTGCAACACCAATAATCTTTGGCCATTGAATAACATTGATAAAGCCTTACTTACCACTTTCATTAATTCCTGTGGTACATTTTTATGTTGTCATAAGAAAATAAATGTTCCAAAGGAAAATAAACTAGATATAATTATATACAAACAATGCTGAGATCAATAGTATTTAAAGTAGTTGGAATGTACACTGAACGTGAAATATACTTGTGCATCTGCTTATTTGAAATTATCTAGAGGCCTTGTTTTATCCCAAAGGCATTTCTAATTTGCATAGCAAAGGTAATATTATTTGCACTTTCCTTTAATATTTAGATATGGTTTATATTCATCAGAAAAGAAATGTACCTAACATGTGAAGGCTAGTATCTAAATCTGTAATTAAGAACCAATCAGGTATAAAGTATTTTTGGTTGAAATGGAAAAATAGTGACCTTTTTGAAGTTTCACTTTGTGGTTATGAGATAATCTGATTTATGGTAACATATGAAAGACAGTCAATGATCCGAATGATGATCTAATACTTTAGATTAAACTGAGTTTCCACAGACATTAATATTATAAATAATTTTGAAAGAGAGATTTAGAAAATATCTTTAAAATATATTTGATGAAATCACCAGCAAAATGATTTTCTGGAATCTTAAATAAACTGTTGTTTAAAAAAATTGTCATAAATTTATACATATAAATAAAAGATTCTACTTTGGAAATTAAATCATACAATTACATAGTCACAAATATTACTATAACAATATACAACATTTTATAATGTCATGCTAATTAATTTAAGAGACTTTATTTTAATAGTTAAAATACAGAAGCAGTTAAATACAGTACTTACTACTGGTGATTTCAAAATTTGACTTCATGCATAAGATAAGTTGCTTGGCAAGAGTGCACATTAGTGGAGGGAAGAAATAAAAAAAGCTAAAACCAGATAATTTTTTAGTTGTGGATGTGGATAGGTGTGAGGTAAAAAGTGGCTTTTAGATTTGTGAATTGTTTCAGCAGAATTCCTACCATTATAGTCAGTACTGCAAGATTAGTTCATTAAAATAGCAATACATGTCAATAATTATATTCATAACACAATGGTCCTCCCCAAATAAGCATTCATTTATTTATTTTTTATTTTTCCTTGAAGATTTTATTCATTATTTTCAGAGAGAAGGGCAGGGAGGGAGGAAGAAAGGGAAAGAAACAGCAATGTATGGTTGCTTTTCACCTGCCTATAGCTAAGGACCTGGCTGGGAAACCACTGGAGACCTGGCTTGCAACCTGGTTATGTGCCTTGACTGGGGAATTGAACCAGCAACCTTTGGGTTCATAGGCTGGTACCAATCCACTGAGCCACCAGCCAGGGCTAGCATATTTTTATTTAGAATGTGGTAGGATCTGAGAGGAACTCTTAGGCAAATATTTGAAATGGTAGAGGAACGTGTCCATCATTCTTTTCAAAGGATTATAGATTTGAGAAGTATACAAGGTCTGTTGAAAAGAAATCCAATCATTTTTAACATAATGAGAACAGTTTGCATGACATCGATGTAACCTGGTAGCCAAGGAGAGTGGACTGGAATGTACATATGCGAACATTGATGACTTCACTGTACTAGCTACTGGGGGCGGAAGACACCATTGGGTGAGCATGTGTACTGTGTGGCCATTGCATTCAAGATGACTGAGCAAGTGGAGTTACAAATTGGCATTAAATTTTGGGTGACACTTAAAACATTCCTCCACAGAAATTATTCAGAAGATTCAGAAGGCCTCGGCAATGGGCAACTGATGATTGGCAGCTTCACCATGACAGTGTGCCTGCTAATGAGTCACATCTGGTACAATTATTTTGCAAAATATCAAATCAGCCAGGTGACTCAGCCTCTGCTACAGCCCAGATTTGGCAGCCTGCAACTTCTGGCTTTTCCAAAAACTAAAATCACCTTTGAAAGGGAAGAGATTTTAGACTGACGATGAGATTTAGGAAAATATGTTGGGGCAGTGACTGGGAAAACTGAGGTCCCAAGGTGCTGACTTTGAGGGGGACTAAGGCATCATTGTCCTAAGCACAATGTTTTTTGTATCTTGTATCTTCTTTAATAAGTGCCTCTAATTTTTAATAGTACATGGCTAAATACCTTCTGGACAGACCTGGAATAGCTATCTGTCTTTTGGTTAACAGTTGCATGAAAGATAATTTTAAAACTTTTCTCTTTCAACCTGTGTGTGTTAAGATAAATTGAGTCTCTTGGTCACAGCATTTTTTTTTTTTTTTTGATAGGGAAAACTTACTATTGCTATTTTACCATTTCCTGGCTATATTTTGTTCCTTTCTTCTCTCTTGTTTTCCTTTGTGGTTTAATGATTTTTTTAGTAGCAATATGCTGTGATTTTTTTGCTCTTTTGTGTACCATCTAGAATTTTTTCTTTGTCATTATCACGAGGCTTACTTGAAGCAGATTTTAGTTACAGCAGTCTGTTTTAGGCTGATAATTTCATTCTCATAAAAATATACACTTTTTTCATTTCCTCATTCCACACAGTTTATTTGATTGGTATCACACTTTCTATTTTTTGTATAGTTTATCCATGAATAAATTAATGTATCTGTATTTATTTTTAATATTTTTGCTACAATTAAAAGTGACAGAGGGGAGCAAAAAGGGGATGGATGTAATACAACAACAAGAAAATTGAAAAAAAAAAAGTGACTTAGTACTACCAATATTAGAATATCTGAGTTTACTCTACCCTAATTACAGGTGTTTTCTCTTTAGCATTCTTTTATTTCAAGCTGAAGAACTAGTTTTGGTATTTCTTGTAAGGCAAATCTAGTGACAGATTCTTCAATTTGTTTGTTTTTTGAGGTCTTCATCTTTATTGCTGGGTATAGAATTCATGGTTGACAAAATTTTTTTCCTGCACTTTCACTATGTTATTCTGTTTCTTTCCTGACTTGTGAGACTTCTTCTGAAAAATGCACTGATAATCTCATGATGTTTTTCTTTTATGCTTGGAGTTGCTTTTGTTTTGATGCTTTCAAAATTATTCTTATCTTTGATTTTTTGAGAATATGGTTTTATGTGTCTCTTTGTGATCCTGTTTTGGTCTTATCATGAATCAGGATTTCTATATCCTACCTACTATTTGGGTAGTTTTCACCTATTACTTCTTTAAATATTCTGCATCATTTTTCTCCTCTGGGACTATCGTAAGGCATAAATTGCTCTTATTTATGATATTCCATATGCTTGCTTTATTTTTTTAATTCTTTTTTTCTCCTCTTACTGGATAATATTCAAATGCTATGTCTTCAAGTTTACAGATTATTTTTCCAGCTTAATAGAGTCTTCTCTTGACTATTGCAGTTTCATTTCATTTATTTTATTCTTCAGCTCCAGAATTTCTATTTTTTG
The DNA here is from genome assembly GCA_004026585.1 of Noctilio leporinus. Lineage (NCBI taxonomy): Eukaryota > Metazoa > Chordata > Mammalia > Chiroptera > Noctilionidae > Noctilio > Noctilio leporinus. Next base: position 47,791 of record PVIW01007938.1, on the reverse strand, counting down.
TGATCTTTTTGTTGAAGTTCTCATTTTTCATGTATTATTTTCCTGATTTTGTTTAGTTGTATGTCTGTGTTCTCTTGTAGCTCAGTTTCTTCAGAATAATTATTTTGAATTCTTTGGCAGGCTGTTAGTTGGTATTTCTTTGGGGTTGGTTACTGAAAAATTATTGTATTCCTTTGGTTGTGTAGTGTTTTCTTGATTTTCTTGATCCTTAAAGTCTTCGCTGTGTTTGTATTTAATGAAGCAGTCATATTTTCCAGTCTCCATCGATGGGCTCTGTAAGAGAAAGATTTTTTCTAGTTAGCCTGGTTTCTAGTTAGCCTGGGAGAGTTACAGACCTTTTTTTATAGATGTGCCCACTCAGCTCCTCTTGTTTCATCTTAAGAGGGGATTGTTAGAATTGCATGTCTTCTTTTGATCCTGTAAAGCCTGTTCAGCTGCTGAGAGCCTCTGTTTATTATTATTTTTCAGTTGAGTGTTCAAAGTCTTGACCTTCCCACAATCCAGTAGAGATGAGCTGGCTATCTGTATGTGCTCCTGCATGATCTATAGAGGCATGTGTGATATTTATGAGGGTGCTTTTAGAGTGTTAGCTCAGGTTTAGAGGGGCACACAGAATTCTGTAGGTTGCATGAACTAGTAGAGGGTTTCACAGCTGACACCTCCTACACAGTTCATAGGTAGGCCACTTCGTGGAGTCCATGAGGTCATTAATCAAGTCTATGGTCTTTTACTGAGTCTTATGCCAGTTACTGTTAGCCACCATCCCTTTCCTTACTCCGAGCTGCTCCCACACTATTCAATTATGTTGATCCTCAGTGTTCTGGATGGAATGACAAGGAAATAAGCTTTTTGGGCAGTGTTCCTCATTACTGGAGAAACCTGACCGTCTGCTTTCACTTTCTTCTCTGGGAGAAATCAGGGGCCAAGCAGGTCTCTGTTGGCGCTGAGCTATGCTATATTGAGTGAGGAGTGACACTGATAAAATGAAAATGTTCTTCTTGTCCCCTTCATTGTGTGTGCTCTCGTAGCTTTCATAGCTTTTTTTTTTTTTTTTTCACTTCAACAAGGTGTTGGGCCTCTTTGGACTCCTTACTCCCCACAAAGATACTGTTGTCTCTGACTGTTTGTCAAAACCTGTGTTCCTATTAGCAGATGAGGGCTGAAACCTCCTATTCCATCATCTTTCTGATGTCACCTAATGTCAATTTTTAAGTATTTGCTCATTGTTTAAAAGGAATGCTAAAAAATTATTACATTAAAATACAAATGTCCCATAAGTGGTTGTCAGAGAGAGAAAGACATCAAGACAACTACCACTTGTGTAGGTTTCTTCTTTGTATTCTAAGAACAATTCTGAAGAATAATTTGGTTCTACTGTAAGGGGGATGTTAAGGGTTAACGGGGGATGTAAGGAAGCCCCCCCTTGATGACCCTGGCTAAGCCCCCCTTAACGGCCTTTAAGGGGGATGTAAAGGGTTAATGGCCTTGGCTCTTGGGCAGCAGGCAGCTTGAGTGTAATGGCCTTGGCTCCTGGAGCCAAGCTGTAGCCAGTTTGGGTGATAAGAAAGGCGCTGAAAAACTAGCTTTAATTTCTATGTCTGCTTCTGTAACCTTGCAAGGCCAGGGAGTGAAACTTCAACTATAAAAGTTGCTTTTTGCCTTAGCTCAGGGCCCAGAATTTGGAGAGCAGCTTCTCCTCTGGGACCGTGCGTGAATAAGGATCGTGCTCCTGCGCTTCCCCAGTGTCTGGTCGGTTTCCTTCTGAATTCTGATAGAACACTACCACTAGGACATGTGTTATGGAACATATTTTCCTATTGAAGTGAAAGAAATGATTAATTTTTAAAAATTAGGACTTGTATATTTACAGTGAGTGCATCTGTACTCTCTGGAAAAGACCGCATTCATTTTTAAAGTATATTTCATTGATTATCCTGTTAACAGTGGTCCCGTTTTTTCCCCTTTGTTTTCTTCAGCCCAGGACCCTCCTTCCCTCCAGCAATCCCATCTCCCTTAGTTCATGTCCCTGTGTTGTGCATATAAGTTCCTTGGGGCTTCATCCTTTTTTGTATGATTCTTATTGTCCCCCTGTCTATCTGGTATCCACAACTAGGTTTCCTAATCTCTGCACCATTTCCCCACTTGACCCCCTTCCTCCTCCTAGTTGATAACCCTCCCAATGATCTCCATACCTGTGTTTCTGGTCCTATTCCATTTGTTTGCTTAGCTTGTTTTTGTTTTCCTTTTTATTTTTTAGGTTCTATTGATAGTTGTGAGTTTGTTGTCATTTTAATGTTCATAGTTTTGATCTTCTTTTTATTAAATAAGTGCCTTTAACACTTTGTATAGTAATGGCCTGGTGATGATGAACTACTTTAGGTTTACCTTGTCTGGGAATCACTTTATCTGCCCTTCCATTCTAAATGATAAGCTTTGCTGTATAGAGTAGTCTTGGTTTTAGATCCTTGCCTTCCATCAGTTTGAATACTTCTTGCCAGTCCCTTCTTGCCTGCAAAATTTCTTTTGAGAAATCAGCTGATAGTGTTATAAGAACCCCTTTTTACGTAACTCTCTTCTCTTGCTGCTTTTATGATTCTCTCTTTGTCTTTAACCTTTGGCATATTAATTGTGATGTGTGTTGGTGTGGTCCTCCTTGAGTCTAGCTTGTTTGGGACTTTCTGTGCTTCCTGGACTTGTATGTCTATTTCCTTCACCAAATTTGGGAAATTTTCCTTCATTATTTTCCATGTAAGTCTTCAACTTATTGGTCTTCCTGTTCTCCTTCTGGCAGCGCTATGATTTGGATGTTGGTACATTTAAACTTGTCCCACAGGTTCCTAAGCCTTGCCTCACTTTTTTTCAGTTCTTGTTTCCTTATTCTGTGTTGGTTGATTATTTATTTCTTCTTCTCTTCCCTTCACCATTGGTTCATGTGTATTTTCCTTTGTTTCACTTAGTATATTCTTTACTTCTTCCCTTGTGTGTTTGCTGTACTCAAATATCTCTGTCAAGTCTGTCAGCATCTTTATCACTATCTTATCATCTGCATCTGTTAAGTTGGCTCTCTCCTCATCACTTAATTCTCCCATTGGAACATAGATCTGTTCCCTCTTTTGGGCCATACTTCTTTGTCTCCTCAGCATGTCAGGCTTCTGTGTTTGTTGCTGTGTCCTAGGCAGAGCTGTTGCACCAGTTATGTTGTAAAGGGTGGAGCCCTAGGTAGTTGTCAGTTTGGGGTGACCCATTTCACCACCCTTTGGCACTGTATGTGGGGGAGGGGTCTGCAAGGAAACAATGCTGCTTGCTCAGCACTCATCCCTTTTCCAGGTACTTCTCCAGCTTAACCTACGAGGCTAGCAAGTCTGGCTGTTGCCCGGGCTATGGTTCCCAGAGTGGGTGGGTCTGTGGATGTTATTTTGCCTGGTGCTGGAACCTTGAGCTGCACAGTTTGGCCTGGTGCTGGGAGTGCTCCCTAGGTGTCCCTCCCTGCTTTTTTTAAATGCATGACTGCACTTTGCACTGGCCATCCATAGCTGCTGCCTCCACCACACTGCATCCTCTCTGCCCCATGTCTGCCTCTCCTTGCTGTTTGGATTAATTTTTCTTCTTTATATTTTAGTTTGTTGGATTTCCATGCAGCTTGGCTTTCTGGAACTTTTGGTTGTCTTCAGTTTGGAGGTAGTTGTGTTACTTCTTAGTTGTGGAGGGAGATACAGCATGTCTACCTATGCCTCCTTCTTGGCCAGAAGTCCTGTATAATTTTCAAGTGGTTTAAGGCAGTAGGATAAATCTAATCCTCGTTCCTCGCTATGGCTGGAAGTAGAAGTTAATTCAGCTTTATATGCAGAGAAATGATCTAGATCTTTGACACACTTTAAATCATTTTATGCATTTTGAATAGGTAGTAACTTAATATTAAATCGAAATTATGCTAAGAAAGGATTTTTTTCTAATCTGACAAGTTTTATTTTATTTACATGGTAATTAAAATTTTTCATTAAAGTACCAAATATAAAAATTCAAAAATTTTTTTTTGTTGAATATGTTTTTGTCATATTCTGTTTCAAATAGCTCTCTCATAATAAAGTTAATTGACTGATACAGGCAATGATGTTTGTATCTGGAAATTCTTAGTGGTTACAAATCTTGCCAAAGCATCTATATTTAATTTAACCTTGAGTATATGTGACTTATCTCTCATTACCTGAATGATATTGTTATACTTCAGTTTTAGACTTGAAAAGGAATGAGTACATGATGTAATGCTGAGGATGGGATAGGGTACAGCAAGGTTATAGTCAAGTGAAACTGAGTAGAGTTGTTATTATAGTAATTAAGAACTACTAGCAGGATGTTGACAGTCTTTAGCAAAGATGTCTGTTACTTTATGTGTTAAAATTCATAACTATTCACACATTATAGTCTTTAGTCATTTAAATAATAGATGTTTTCTTTAAAGATTAACTTATAGGTTCCCAAATGTTCTCAATTTGTTTTTCATGTTACTTCAAATTAATAAAATCACATGTATATTCCATTGATGGTTTGTTTTAACAACTTAATGGCCATTAAAATATACATATACACATACATATTTTTACACATATTTAAAGTACATACTGGATTTTGAAGAGTTAATGCAAAAAATTAAAAATATACCAATAGCTTACATAATTATTACATGTTAAATGATAGTGCTTTTTTGCATGTGTTTGGTAATATTGCAGTTCATATTACTTAAGAGTAATTCTTTAAATAAATGAATGTCGGCATTTTGGAATAATGGAAAGAAAACTTTGTATTAATATGATTTGAGAAGCTGACAGAAGGTAGTAATTAAATGGTGAATTTTTTGGATGTGAAAGGAAAAAAGAAAAAGTACACATTGGTAGTTACAAAATAGACGGGGGGATGTTAAGAAGAACAAAGGAAATAGAGAAGCCAAAGAACTTACAGGCATGACTCATGGACATGAACTAAGAGGGGCACTGATGGAGGAAATGGGGTACTGGGTGGAGGGGGACAAAGGAGAGAAAATTGGGACAATTGTAATAGCAAAATAAAATATATTAATAAAAAATTAAAAATAAAAATACATTAAAAATATATACATATAAGTTAAAAGGAAATATATTTTAATTTTATTACTTAATAGCCATAATTTTGCTATAGGATATGTGAGATTGTTAGGTACTAGACAAGTCCTCAAAGTTTGGAGTCAGTTGGACAGCACCACCCTCTATTTTTCCCACAGTGCTTTCTTGTTTTCAGCTTGACTTACATCACAGAAGTGGTCAAAACCCAACTTTATAAATCTATGATGTCATGAAAGGAATGCAGTGCAATCTAATGTTGAAACTCTGAACAACTTCTAGTTAATAGTCAGTGCAGTGTCCAACAGATATCAGGTATTGCTGGGTTTTCCCCAGACATTTCACATGTCCCACAGTACCTCTAAATGTTCATTATAGCACCTTTTGGAGCCTTGGTACACATTCTGGGTGCTTGAATTGATTCATTCTCTTCAAGTGTTCATTATAATTTTATGTGGAATTCTGACATGATTAGTATCCTAACTAATTTTTCTACTTACAGATAGAGAATCATTTTTAAAAAGTAGCAACAAACAAACAAGTCCTGATTTTATAATGGTGAAATAAAGGAATATTTGATGTTTTTCTTGATGTTAAGTGTTTATTGCAGAGGCTTCATAGAAAATTATTGACTAAATTGATTTGTGTACCATGTTTACAAATAACCTAGAATACAAAGACAAATCTAGTGAATAAAATAATAAATCATGGTGTTAAATGGGGTAAAAATGAAATATATTGTTAATATATGAGGTTATATGAATAAGCAGAAAAGAAAAAGATGATTTTTATTATGAGGATATAAAAGGGAAGATAATTAAGACTATTTGTGCTGATACTGGGTTTCATAGTGCTGATCATTGTCTTGTAATGAACTAAAGAGATTCCTGAGTGTTCCTTAAAGATATCTGCTCACTAAACTACTAAACTGTACTATGATTCAAAATGATTATTTATTTTACTTATTTTTTTAAAAAGATTTCATTATTTTTAGAGAGAGGGGAAGGGAGAGAGGAAGAAAGGGAGAAAAACATTAACGTGTGTTCGCTTTTCACCTGCCTCCAGCTGGGGACCTGGCTGGAGACCTGGCTTGCAACCTGGGTATGTGCCTGACTGGGAACGGAACCAGTGACTCTTGGGTTTGCAGGCCAATGCTCAATCCACTGAGCTCAAAATGATTTTTCAAAAAGGCATGTTTTATAAAGAAGTATGTTTTGAACTATGGAAAATGTTTTCATGTAATATTATGATAAGGACACATTTGCAATTCTCTGTGTTCATGGTTTACTACATCATAGAACAACAATAATTATAATAGCTTATATTTATCAAGTTTTACTAATTGGACATTCACAGTTCCTAGTGCTCTGCAAATATTGATTTATCATCATTATCTTATGTTACAGTTTTTTTTTTCTCCAGTTTCTTTTTGTGAAGTCTTAACAAAGAAAAGTCAGTTAGTATCCTCTGAATAAGAGGTTTCCAAGAGCAACTCCCAGCCTTTTTGATGTTATTTATATTTGCAGTTTACTCATCTTTAAAACAATGTGTATTATACTTGAATTTGAATACTTAAATTTAGAAATATATCTAAATATCAGATTAAGGATGTTCAGGCTTTACTAATGTTAACACCTTTTACTTTTTCAAGTATACATTTTCAGATGAAGTGTACACAAAATTACTTTATTTGCTTTTGTTTTTAAATATTTTATATTTGTATAAATCTTACAGATGTATTTTTAAAAAAATATTCTATAGGCTTTATCTGATAGGCTCCTCAATACTTTTTCTTATATTCACTCTCCTGTTTTTAGTGGTCTCTTTCTTTCTCTCCCTTTCTTTCCACTCCATCTAGCCAGGCCATGATAACTCAGTTTTGGAAAATGAGAACCATGACAAAAAATTTAAAAAGCAAGATGATTTTTAGTATGTATTGCATGTTTAGGATACACATATTACGTCCTTGAAATACATGTGTTTAATGATTAAATCTCATAGAGGATGTGAGATTATCTCATATTTACTATATTTATAGTTAAAGTTTAGATGTTTAATAAGCAAGCTCTTGTTATAAGGTTATAGTATGTATTCTTGTCACTGGGAAAACCTCCCTCCTGCTTCATTCAACTCTTAAACACATGGGTTACACATCTGCTATATAGTTGTACACTGCCCTGTGTGAATTAAGCCAACACTGTCTGAAAAAGGGTTGCATTTTGGAACACGGTGGTAGCATGGCTGATTGGAGACCCCAGAAGTGTAGCTGCCAGAATTCTTCCATCTGGCAGCAGTGCTGGTGGTGGCTCTTGCAACAGTCATAAATGCCTAGGCAGAGATGTGGATGAATGGGAAAATGGTCAAAGGAACTAATAGGTGCTTAATTGTATCCCTAATACTGTTTTAGGTGAAAGAATGTGCAATAAAGTATGAACTCATGCTATATTGATGTAAGAAGCTTGACAAATAGTCTTTTAACTTTTATGGAGACTTTTAAAAATTGTAAAATTGTAGTAAAGTATAGTTACTTTAAAAAATTAGCCTTTATATGCATTGTAGAAGGTGACACAAATACAGTTTTTGCTTTTAAGGTAAAATAATTGTGATTGTCTTCATTTGTTGAAAGTTTATATCTGGTTTCATTAAAAATTCCCTGAACATTGAACATAAGTCAACATTCCATGGTGAAGGAAGTATTATGCAGCTTGCATGTGTGCATATCTGCATATCAGAGCACAAAATATTGACATGATAATTGCAGTCAAGCCTGAGTGAGCTGTGGCCTTTGGGAATTCAGCTGGTGTTGTACCAACTGGATGGCTGCTCAGGACACAGTTTGAAATGCAAGGTGCAAGTTAGCACTTTATTCAGCACAGGCAGGCATCATTTAAAAATCCTTGGGGGCAACCCTGGTGATGTGCAGATGTTAAAACAGTCTGTTCTGAAGTGCTGATATTTTTGAACACTGTAAAAGACTTAGATTCTGAGCGAAAATATTTGCACAATTATTAAAGACATATAATACACAGTTTTCCAACTTTTTAATGGATGTTGTAGATAATAAATGTTGAGTATATGCAGAAGTATCTGGCTATGCAGTTAAAAGAGAAGAAACAAGAAAATCAGCAACTAAAGTAATTTAATTGCTAACTATAAAACAGAAGATGTTTTGAGTGTCAACTTTGTATTTTTAGAAATGATGCTGAATGAATAAGGATATGTGAAACAAAGGAACATTACTCATTGATGTATTAAATCAAAACTATGTTCTATTAAATGATTACTTCTTTGTTTGAAGAACTAATCTCTGCATCATAATTTACAAATTCAGATTCAGATATAGCCTAATTCTGTTCTTTGTTCTGATTTGGAACTATCTAATTAAACAAGAAAAAAACAAACATTTTTTCATAAGTCAGGTTGACTCTTTCAGCACAAGTTTTTGCTTTCACATAAAGTTTATAATAGTTAGAAATCCCTGATTATGTATTAAAACTATGTGCTAATATTAAAGCAAAATAGATATTTTAACTATACTTGGGTTTTTACAATATTTAATGTTAAAGGTTTTAGTAATTTATTTTAGTAAATCAGAATTAGTAATTTATTTTTATTCAGATTTTTTTTCAATAGCTGTTTTTACTGGAGAGTAAATGTATTTTAAAAATAATTTATCAAGTTTTTCTCTATTGAGTTCTTATTTTATAAGTTTATTATGGCATAATTTTAATTTGTCTAAACTTCCATTTTTATCAGTCTTACTATTTTGGAATTTGATGTTTATTAGGAAATTGAGAATGTATTTGAGTGGAAAGCCATTAATAAGTATAAAATTTACATTTTAATTGATTCTGTACTGAAATGAAAGAAAACATTAGTCCAACTAGGTTTATTTTGTGCATTATTGCTTATCTGTTGATTAAGAATAATCAGTGTCAGTAAGTTTTGCTTTTTATTTAATTTTTTTCTAATTCAGACCAACATCATTGCTCATTTATAGTTAAATGTTTATTTTAGACTCTAATATTTCATTTTTGACATCTCATTAAAAATAGGCTCAAACCCAGAAAATACAATTCTGTCATATTCTTTAATATATGGCATGGTCTATGAGACAATCAAGTTTTGATTCTTAATGATTTTGAATAATTTCTCAGATTTTTGAATTTAGAAAAATGGTAAAAAACATGGTAAATCATGTGGGAAAATGCAGCAATGTTAAATGTTTAAATGGGTAGTGCTCTTGGGAAAAGTGATTGGTGCTTTAAACTTGTACAAATTTGACAGCCTCTCTTCACTTCATTTTTCATCCTAAAGAAGTCTGCAGATATTCTTAGCTCACATCATTATTGCACATCAGTGGTTCTAATTAGCTAAACAGGAGTTTGTCTCAGTCATTGATCATCATCAACTCCTTGACAGTATCTCTTTTTTTTTTTAGGAACCCTTTTTTATGTTTTGTAAATACATGGAATATATAAAAATTGAATTGATCAGATAGTTTGGTGATGTTTTAAACTTTTTTCCATCACATTATTCTGAGTAAACAAAATTGTATTAATAGTGTAGGTCTGTTAACTCTTGGGAGTATTTTCCTGTAGTGAAAATACTAGATTCCCTATACCACTAGGAGGAGCTGTTGAACAAATCTCTATATAGATGTTTGAGTTGTGATATAAAGGAGGGTTTTGGTTGTAAAGTATATCACTGAGTTATATTTTTGAAGTTTGAGATTTTATTTAGGTCTTACACTTGCAGTATTATGTCAGTCAGCTTAATCTGTTAAGAAGTGTGCCAGTTGTTATTTCAATGACTTTCAAAATTTAGTGTACGCAGTATTATGTCAGTCAGCTTAATCTGTTAAGAAGTGTGCCAGTTGTTATTTCAATGACTTTCAAAATTTAGTGTACATCAGAATCATTTGAGGCTTTGTGTCTTAGTTTGGGTTTCTATAACAATACTGTGGACTAGGTGGCATAAAACAATGAACATTTATTTTTCTGGAGGCTAGGAAGTCTAATACCAAGATGGCTGCCAATTTAATTCCTTGTGAAAGTTCTGTTGTTCACAGCTGCTTTCTTGTTGTGTCCTCCGATGACAAAGAGAGAGAGAGAGAGAGAGAGAGGGAAGGAAGTAGTGGGGGAGAGAGAGAGAGGGAGAGAGAGAGAGAATAGGATGAGGAGGGATAGGAAAAGAGAGCATCTTTCTAATGTCTCTTCATGTAAAGGCACTAATCCCTTTCATGAGGACTCCACCCTCACCACCTCCCAAAGGCTCTACCTTCAGATATCATCACATTTGATATTAGGGCTTCAGTATGTGAATATGAAAAGACATTCAATCCATAACACCTTGTTGTTAAACACAGATTGCAGGGCCCTGCACTCAGTGAGTTTGCCTTGAGGTAGTTGGAAGATGATGCCTTAATAATAAATTTCTAGGTGATGCTGTTGCTACTTCTCTGGTTACCCACATTAAAAGATACACAGGGTTAGACTGTGCATGAGTTATGTACATACTTGTATTGTAGGAGATAGCCTGGTAGCTAGCTCATTTAGAAGTTGTAATAATGCTTTTGTTTGGATTTTGTGGCATACAATCTCATTTAAAAATGACTACAATAATTTATTTTGACATCAGTGGGGATTTTAGGCTTATTGTAGATCAGTGGATTAGACTTTATCCCTGTAAATTAAACCAGTTCCTGGCAGGTTAAAAATAGATTCATACTATATCCAGAAAGGAGCTTACAAAGAGAGTATCTTACTGGAATTAATGTCTTGGTAGTTTCAAACTGGGTCTTTGTTCAAGGGTAAACCCCATTATGCTTTATTCTTTAGGAACTGAAGTTACTTTTCTCCAGAGGCAAATGTAGTATTTCTTTGCAATATTCATTATTTTGTCATGATATTTTAAAACTTCAATTGATAATTTGAGATTATATGTGAGTGACAAATAATAAGCAAAGGGAATATACATATATATAAAATCATTTTATACATCAATCAATAAAAACTAGGATATAAATAGCAGATACATTGATAAACAATTGCAAATTAGGAAAAAAGGTATTTCAGTTTTTGAAAATATGTTTAATTTTACTACTAACAAAAGAAACAGTTGAAGATAATGGTCTGAAATTATGCATTAAATGTGCTGTTAATGTTTGGTAAATAAAAAATGAAAATAATAAATCAGGACAAGGTGTAAACAAAAAATAGTAGTCATAATATGTTAGAAAAATGTCAGATGTGGTTTATTCCAACTTTTTGCCTATTCATGCCTGCCTCCAAAGGACCAAATATGGCTGGTCTTATGTAAATTTATAACCATTAAGCTCAGTGGTCCTTGGCTTGCCTAGTAATGATTCTGTCTTTTTTTTTTTTTTCTGGTTCATTTACTATCCTATTACCCTAGAAGACAATTTTATGCTTACGCTCTGTCATATTCTAACATTTTGTTTTTCATTCTCACTCTCAGCTGATAGCTGTTACGAACTTGTCAAATTGACACTTGTTAAGTGGAGCAAAGGGTGCTGGATGAAGAGCTATAGTTCAAGAACAGATCACAAGAGAGATTGAAATAGAGAAGTTTTTACTCACAGGTCCCGAAGGAAATAACTCAAGGGGCACATGGGGAGGTCAAAGCAGAGTGCAGACAGAGACAGGTCCTGGGGTATATGCTTTTATTACTGTTGGTGGGTGGAGTCCTTTGCAGTTTTCGGGCTAAGGCAGTAGTGGTCAGTTCAAGCCATAAGAGCTGGACTTTGGTAAACCCGTGGGAGTTTTTCACTAAGAGATCTTGGGAGTCAGAGGAGACTGTTGATCACAAAGGCTGTTGGGGAAGTTGTATCAAGAACTTAAATTTGCAGTGGCTCTGGTCTGCTGAATAGAGCTTACACTTGTATTGAGGGGCTAGTATCAGTTTAAGGTCATTGTAGGTAGCCTGTCTGGACAAACCAAATGAATATCTAGGCAGCAATCTCATGGAGTAGCTTAGCTAAACTCAATGATACTGTGGAGAAAATAGAAGCTCTTAGAATTCTGAGAGATTATGTTGCTCCAGTAACCACATCTATCAATACATCTGAATCTATACTCACGTTTTTTTTGGTGGTGGTGGTTGTTTTTTTGGGGGGAAGACTGTTCGTACTCTCATCTAAGGGCAGACAAACTTTAGTGTATGCTAAAGACTCAAGGACCCTGCAGTTCTCCCTTCTCTCTCATGCATCATCAGTGTGTCTGTTCTGAATTATTTCTGTCAACATACACATGCTATTTATCTCCCATCTTAAATCTTTTGATCTCACAGCTCTCTTGATCTACTGTTCTGTTTCTGTGTTTCTTTTTATTGCAGAATTCATCTGAAGAGTAGTTTTTACTATCTCAATTGTTTCTTTTCTCTCCAAACTCATTCCGGTTAGGCTTTCATACCCACCCTTCTCTTAAAACAGCTCTTATTAAAGTCATCAGTCACTTCAGCATTGTTAATTCCAGCAGTCACTTCTCAGTCTTGATCTTCTTTAACATATTTGCAGCATTTGCACTATTGATTCCTTTCTTCTAGAAACACTTATTCCTTAGTTTCTCTCCTAATTTTCCTCTTAATGTCATTTCCTTTCCTTCTTACTGTACTTGCTGTTTTCTTTTCTTTTTTTTTTGTCATCTTATTAACCTATTAATATTGGAGTGCCACAGGATTCAAATTTCAGACTTCTCTATCCAAAATCATTACCTAGGTGGTCTTAAATGGACTTGGATGACTCTTAAAGTTTTATCTTTAATCTTGACATCTTGACTGAGTCTACACTATTTTATCCAGCTATGTCTTGGATGTTGATTAGACATCTCAAATGTAACATGGTCAAAACTCAAATTTTTTTTGAAATTTAATTTTATTGTTGTTGTATTACATTCATCCCATTTTCGCTCCCCTTTCTCCACTTCCTCACCCACTCCCCGCCAAAATCAATCACACTTGTCCATGTCCATGGTCCTTTCATGCTAGTTCCTTGTCTCAACTGCTCGCCTTCTTTGCCTCTTCCTCCCTACTCCCACCTCCCCTCTGCCCACTGAAGGTCTGTTCATTGTATTCATGTATCTAGCTCTGTTTTGCTTGTTTGGTTGTTTTGTTCATTAGTGTCCTGTAATGGGTGAGATCATATGGTATTTGTCTTTCACTGACTGGCTTATTTCAAGCATAATACCTTCCAATTCTATCCATGTTGTTGTAAAGGGTAGTTCCTTCTTTCTTTCTGCTGTGTAGTATTTCATTGTGTAAATGTACCAGAGTTTTTTGATCCATTCATCCACTGATGGGCACTGAAGCTGTTTCCAGCTATTGTAAATAGCACTGCTATGAACATAGGGGTACATAGGTTCTTATGAATTGGGTTCTTCAGGTATAATCCTAGTAGTAGAATTGCTGGATCAAAAGGCAGTTCCATTTTTAGTTTTTTGAGGAAACTCCATACTGTTTTTCCATAGTGGCTCCACCAGTCTGCATTCCCAACAGTGCACCAAGGTTCCCTTTTCCCCACATCCTTGCCAACACTTGTTGTTTGTCGATTTGTTGATGATTGCCATTCTGACAAGTGTGAGGTGGCATCTTATTGTGGTTTTAATTTGCATCTCTCTGATGGCTAGTGATGTTGAGCATTCTTTCATTTGCCTACAGGCTCTTTGTATGTTCTCTTCAGAGAGTTGTCGGTTCAGGTCCTTGGCCCATTTTAAAATTGGGCTGTCTGTCTCCCTAGTGTTGCATAAGTTCTTTATATATTTTGGATATCAAACCCTTGTCTGAGGTATCATTGGCAACTATGTTTTCCTATATAGTTGGTTCCCTTTTAATTTTGCTGATGTCTTCTTTAGCTTAATAGAAACTTTTCAGTTTGATACAGTCCTATTTGTTTTTTTTTTCTTTGATTTCCTTTGCCCTTGGAGAAGTATCAGTAAACATATTTCTGCATAGGATATCTAAAATTTTACTGCCTATATTTTCCTCCAGGACCTTTATGGTATCACTGTTTATATTTATGTCCTTTATCCATCTTGAGTTTATTCTGGTGTATGGTGTAAGTTGGTGGTCTAGTTTTATTTTTTTGCATGTTGCTGTCCAATTCTCCCAATACCACTTGTTGAAGAGACTGTTTTACTCCATTTTATGTTCCTTCCCACTTTGTCAAATATTAATTGACCATAGAGCCCTGGATTTATTTCTGGGCTCTGTGTTCTGTTCCATTGATCTATATGTAAATTCTTATGCTAGTACCAGATTGTTTTCATTACAGTAGCCTTGTAGTATAGTTTAATGTCTGATATTGATTCTTCCTATCTTGTTCTTCTTATCTTTTTCTTTTCCTTATCTTGTTCTTCATTCTCAAGATTGCTGTGGCTATTTGTGGGCATTTTTGGCTCCATATAAATTTTTGAAATATTTTTTCTATCTCTGAAGTATGTCATTGTCATTTTAATAGGGATTGCATTGAATCTATTGATTGCTTCGGGTAGTATGGACATTTTAATGATGTTAATTCTTTCCATCCATGAATATGGTATATGCTTCCATTTATTTGTATCTTCCTCAATTTCTTTCTTCAACATTCTGTAATTTTCTGAGTATAGGTCTTATGCCTCCTTGGTTAAGTTTATTCCTAAGTGCTTTATTTTTCTTGTTGCTGTGGTAAATGGGATTTATTTTCTAGCTTCTATCTGTGATCTTTCATTATGGGTATACAAAAATGCCTTTGATTCTGAATATTGACTTTATATCCAGCTGTTTTGCTAAATTTGCTTATTAGGTTGAGTAGGATTTTTTGTGGAGTCTGTCAGGTTTTATATGTACACTATCATGTCATTTGCAAATAATGACAGTTTTACTCCCTCCTTTACAATTTGGATACCTTCGATTCCTCTTTCTTCCCTTACAGCTATGGCCAGAACTTCCAAAATGATGCTAAACAGAAATGGAGAAAGTGGACTGCCTTATCTTGTTGTTGATCTTAGGGGGAAAGCTTTTAGTTTTTGACCATTGAGTATGATGTTGGTTGTAGGTTTCTCATATATGGCCTTTATTATGTTGAGGTATGCTCCCTCTATTCCCATTTTGCTGAGTGTTTTTTTATCATAAATGGTTGCTGTACTTTATTAAATGCTTTTTCAGCATCTATTGATATGATCCTGTGGTTTTTGTCTTTCATTTTGTTGATGTGGTGTATTACATTTATTGATTTGGGAATGTTGTACCATCCTTGCACCTCTGGGATGAAACCCACTTGACCATGGTGTATGATCTTTTTAACGTATTTATTGCTGAATCCAATTTGCCAATATTTTGTTGAGGATTTTAACATGTATGTTCATCAGAGATATTGGCCTGTAGTTTTCTTTCTTAGTTGTATCTTGACCTGGTTTTGGGATTAGATTAATACTGGCCTCACAAAAAGAGTCTGTGAGTCTTTTCTCTTCTTGGAATTTTTGGAATGGAGTGAGAAGGATAGGAGTTAGTTCTTTTCTAAATGTTTGCTAAATTTACCTGTGTAGCCATCTGGTCCTGGGCTCTGTGCAGTGGGGGTTATTTCTTCAATTTCACTAGTTGGTATTGGTCTGTTCAGGCTTTCTGCTTCTTCTTGATTAAGTTTTGGTAGGTTATACATTTCCAGAAATTTATCCATTTTACCCTAGTTGTCAAATTTTTCTGTCATATAGTTGTTTGTAGTAATTTCTTACAATCCTTTTTATTTCTGTGGTATTGATTGTGATTTCTCCTCTGTTGTTTCTGATTTAGTTTATTCGGGTCCTCTCTGTTTTTCTTGATGAGTCTAGTTAAAAGTTTGCCAACTTTGTTTATCTTTTCAGAGAACCAGCTCCTGGATTTATTGATCCTTCGAATTGTGCTTTTAATCTCTTAAGTCATTTAGTTCTGCTCTGATCTTGATAATTTCCTTCCTTCTGCTTGCTTTGGGCTTATTTGTTGTTGTTCCTCTAGTTCTTGTAGCTTTATGGTTAGGTTTTTTGTACGAGTTTCTTCTAACCTTTTTAGGTAGGCCTATGTTACTATGAACTTCCCCATGAGGACTGGCTTCACTGTGTCACATAGGTTTTAGGGTGTTGTGTGTTCACTTTCATTTGTTTCCATAAACTTTGATATCTTATTTGATCTTACTGTTCACCCCTTCATTACTTAACAGTATGTTATTCAGTCTCATTGAATTAGAATGTTTTTGGGTTTTTCCCTTGAGATTGGTTTCTAGTTTCAAGCCATTGTGATCTGAGAAGATGCTTGGTATGATTTCAGTTTTCTTAAGTTTGTGGAGGCTTGTTTTGTGCCCCACCATGTGGTCCGTCTTTGAGAATGTTCCATGTGCATTTAAAAAGAATGTGTATTTTGCTTCTTTGGGGTGAAAAGTTCTGTCTATGTCAGTTAAGTACATTTCATCTAGAATGTTGTTCAGTTCTACAATGTCCTTGGTGTTTTTCTGCTTGGGAGATTTGCCCACTGTTGATAATGGAGTATTAAAATCTCCTATTATGATTGTATTGCTGTCTATATCCTTCTTGAAGTCCTCCAAGATTTTCCTTACATATTTGGGTACTCCTATGTTGGGTGCATATATGTGTACATATATATCTTCCTGGTGGATTGTTCCCTTAAGTATTATGAAATGTCCTTTGTCTCTTTTTGTGGACTTCATTGTGAAATCTGTTTTGTCTGATAAAAGTATTGTTACCCCAGCCTTTTTATATGTCCATTTGCTTAAAATATATTGTTCTTTCTCTTCACTTTCAGTCTGTGTCCATCTTTTGTTCTGTGGTGGGTTTCTTGTAGACAGGATGGATATATGTGGGTCATGTGTTCTTATCCATTGAGCTACCCTATGTCTTTTACTTTTCCTTTTTTTTTTTTTTTCTTAAAGATTTTATTTATTAGTTTTTAGAGAAGGGAAGGGAGAGAGGCAGAGAGGGAGAGAGACATCATTATATGATTGCCTTTCACCTGCCTCCAGCCACTGACCTGGCTGGAGACCTGACTTGCAACCTGGTTATGCATGCCCTGGCTGGAAACCTAACCAGCAGCCTTTGGGTTCGCAGGCCAGTGCCCTATCCACTGTGCCACCAGCCAGGGCCCTATGTCTTTTTGTTGGTGCATTTAATCTGTGTACATTTAAGGTTATTATTGACAGTCACTTCTTCATTGACATTTTCCCCCTTTTTCCCTGTATTTGCCATTTTAATTATGATGTGTCTAGGAGTTGGCCTGTTTGGGTTCATCTTCATTGGGACCCTCTGTGCTTCCTGAACTTGAGTGACGTTTTCACTCATCAAATTAGGGAAGTTTTCTGTCATTACTTTTTCAAACAGGTTTTCTATTTCTTGCTTCTCTTTCTGGTATCCCTATGATATAGGTATTATGTTTCATGTTGTCCTGCAGCTCTGTTAAAATGGCTTTATTTTTTTTTCAGTCTTTTTTCATTTTGTTGCACTGTCTGGTTATTTTTTTCCATGTTCTCCAGCTTGCTGATCCATTCCTCTGCTTCCTCTAATCTTCTTTGGTTTCCTTCTGTTGTGTTCTTCAGTTTGGAAATTGTATTCTTCATTTTCTTCTGGTTCTTACTGATGGTTTCTATGTCCTTTTTAGTGCTGGTATAATTTTCAGTAAGTTCCTAGTAGTTGCCCTGGAGTTATTTGTAGTTTTCTTTGAGCTCATTGAGCTCATCGAGCTTTCTTATAACCGTTTCTTTGAATTCCATGTCTGATAGTTTGCTTGTTTCTATTTCATTTAGCAGTCTTTCTGGGGATTCCTTCTTTATTTTTGGTAATGGACTGTTTCTTTTTCTTCCCATTTCAAGTGTCTTTTATTTCCTGTTTCTGTTTCTTGGATTAATCTTCTATTACTTTCTGCCTTCGTGGATTACCCTTCTGTAGTAGGAGATTTATGGGGTTCAGTGCTGCAGTCTCCTAGATTTCCTCAACCTGTTGCTCTTGGGGTGCCCTTTATGTCACTAATTTGGGCTGCCTGGTTGTATTTTGACTTTGGTTTATGTGTTGCTCCTTGATGAGTTTTTCACTCCAGCTGGCTGATTGAGAGACGTCTACTCCTTCTACCATGTCTCATGTCCTGTTATTGAGCTCCTCCTAAAACAGAACCATCAGTCCAGGTAAAATAACCACACCTTCAAAGATACCTGGCACCCTTAATCACACTTTCAACTGCATTCAAGCCTAGCTAAATACCCATATCCTCAAAGATAACCTCCACCCTTAATCATATCCTCAGTTGCAATAGAGCCAGTCTTAATAAGGATATAAATATAATAAGCCTATTATAAGATAGGAAAAACAGTTGAGTTGACTATATGTAATTTTTGAGAGGTGCAAGGAGTAGCAAAGATAGTGGTAAGCAGTGGTAGGGGAATGTGAGAAAGATGGCAAACTTTATCTCTTATATAGAAATGGGTAGGGAGAAGAATCAGAATGCAAGGAGAAAGTGGGAGTGAACAGTATTAAGCCTAATCAGAAGTTGTATGTATGTTTATACTTGCATATATATACCTATATGTAGATTCTTTGTGAGAGAATGAACCTACATATGTAAAATAACTACCGTAAGGAAGTTGACTTAGAAAATATAGTGAAAAATGAAAAAATTAAAAAATATATGAATCCAATTGGTGAATAAGTTTCACCACAACACTATCAACAATGTATGAACTCTAATTCCTATAGGTGAGATGGGATTGTGAGATATGAAAGAGGGAAAGAGAGATTGAGATGTTTGGAGGAAAGGGAGGTGATTTATAACTTCCATGAGATTTATAACTAAGTTTGTAAAGATGCCACAGCTACCTCCCTGTCCACCCTCAATGAACACTGATTGGTCAAGGTGGAGAGAGGACAAGTGTATTTTCTGAGCAGAAAAAAGAATGTGTAGTACCTAATAGCACACACACAAAAAATGATTTTAAGAGGCTGGAGAAGGGAGGAATACTTAGAGTGAGGAATGGGAATGAGTCATAGCAGGAGAGAAAGTAGACTTTAAAACAAAAGTAAGGAGAGGAACTCAGGTAGTTAAATTGAGAGGAAGGAGGAGTAAACTATGGGATTTGAGGTACAGTATAATGTAAACACGGTTTGCTTAAAATGCACTAATTGTGAGGACTAGGAATGGCTATTGAAAAGGATATGTTAGGGATTAATAATTCATGTACCCCTCCATGTAACTCAGGTGCTTGAGGTTACAGAGACCCATTTCCTGAGTCTCTGCAGTTTTCAGTCAGGCTTAAACACCTTGAAGGAGCAGTGCCTAGCACTTTGGAGTCTGTTAGAGTCAGGGCTAGTTCTGAATGCCATCCCCTGTAGGTTGAGGTTCCAGTAGCTGAGCTCCGAGCTACCCTGTCTACTTTCATGCTGCAGGCGCCTGTACACTCCTGCGCTCCTGCACGCTCCTATGCTGCTGCATTCCTGCCCTCCCACCTGGCACCACATGAGGTGGATTTCTTTTCTCCCACCACTGGTTCTGGCAGTGGGTTCCCTCCCTCTCAGCCACAGAATGAGGCTCTCACACAGTCCCTCCCTTGCAGGAGCTCAACTCCTCAATCCTCCCAAGTATGCGCTTACTGTCCACACTATTTGATGTTCAACTATCCAGTCAGTGGGCAGCCTGAAGCTGTCTTTAATCAGAGCCACCCCTCGGGGCAGAGCCTCTCCTGGCCAGAGATGACCTTGGCCCGCAGGCCTGGCCGGTTCGGAAGTGTCTCATCTGCTCTCCTGTAGGTCTCTGCAGCCTCTGGACTGTGCACCTCAGAATCCAGATGCTTACTATTATAATTCTCAGGGACTTGCACCTGTCCCATGTTCCTTACCCTCTCCTGCAGCTGCTCTGGCGCATGAGAAAGCCATCTGCGCTGCCCACTACTCTGCTGCCATCTATTTTACCTATTTTTAAAATTAAAAATGTAAATAAGTATCCAATATACTTCTCCTCCATTTATTTAATGTTGGTTGTTAGTAAGTCTCTAACTCTGGCCTTTTTGAGGCTTTTACTGAAACAATGATATTTTATTCTTAATATAATTTCCTTGTTAACAAGATATTTATGTATTATTTTAAATTGATGATACAATAGTTATGTCAATGAAGATTAATCATGTTTTA
Organism: Noctilio leporinus; assembly: GCA_004026585.1. Taxonomy (NCBI): domain Eukaryota; kingdom Metazoa; phylum Chordata; class Mammalia; order Chiroptera; family Noctilionidae; genus Noctilio; species Noctilio leporinus. Next base: position 27,546 of record PVIW01007938.1, on the reverse strand, counting down.
AATATTTTTATCATGCATCTAATTTGGACACTAAACATTTTTAAATATGAAGTTGTTTTAGTTATGAGCAGTTTTAAATTGTTGTCATCACTTGCCATATGGTTTTTGATTAATTCATAAAGGGCTGTCAACTCCAGGTAACTTAATTTTCTGTATTTTAAAGTGATACTTATTATCAGGATGTGAAAATTTAAAAGATTAGCTACCAATTATGACTAATAAACTTTCAATGTGTATATATATTTTGTTTCCAGAGAAAAACAGAAATCTGAAGCTAAAGACAGAAAAGTTTTAGAAATTCTGCAAGTCAAGGATGCTAAAATTCAAGAATTGGAACAGGTTGGTGTTATAATAGAAAATACTTGAAATTTGTATTGTGGTGAAACTATATTTGCTTCAAGAAGTAGGTTTTTATGATTATTTAAAGTTATTTTTTGCAGTAATTATCAATAAGAACTGTGGGGGACCCCCAACCCAAAGAGATCCCCAGGGGCTGCAGGTGAAATGAACCTTCCCAGGCAGCTTGTGCTAGGGTAGAGAAGCTTGAGCAATGTCTGTTTGACAAAGGCCTCGATGGCCTACCCCCAAAGGTTTTTATTGATTACCCAAAGTTGGGGATGCACATACACACCACAAATCATTAATAGAGGAGTATTCAAAAGAAAGAGAGTTGTTAAGTTTAGATAAAAATAGAAAGAATACAACCATCTGTCTCAGACTATGGTCTATTAGACAGGATTATCTCAAGAACTACAGGTGGCCCATAGAATCTTAGGGAAGATGAAATCACCTGTGGTTAAGGTTTAACATTCACTGCAGGGTGCAATACACAAGTCAAGGAAGTTTAGGTCACTGGGCAGACTTCAAAGAATGTATGGAATATTCTCAAGGCCAGATTCATACTCAGGGATGCCCCTGGAGCATTGGGGTCTGTATGCACCCAGCCTTGTCAGGTCTTACAGGCTTGACCTGGCCTGCGTGGAACTCCATGCCCTGATGCTTTCCCAGGGTAACCCTGACAAAGAACATAATTATGTGAAACCATAACTATTTTGAAACTATTATAGTCAGATTATCCTTCATTATTATCCCTTGCTTTAAACTTATTATTTTCTGAATTAATAGGCTGTGCTATTTATACATTGAAACTCTTAAGATGATGAGAGTTTTATAGTAGTATTTAGCAGTTGTTCATTGTTGAACTTTGCCTTTTATTTTTAGCAATTATCATTTACTTTTGAAACTAAATTTTAAGATGGTTTTGTTTATAGAAAAGATCAGAAACTAGGATGATTCTGTTTGATCTTTTGAAAGCTTGTATTTTTGAATTAGCACAGTGTTATCTCTTATGTATAATCAGTAAGTTATATTATTACATACAACTTTGTGTAATATATATAACATACTGACTATACAAGTATATCATTATATATAATTTATATAATCAGTATATCACCACTGCAAAAATCCATGTGGTCAATACTTCTAGGAACTATTTTCAAAGTTCAAACATCTTCAAAATAGAGATGCAAGAAATTTATTATAAGAATGGCCTATATCATGATATAATATATTAAAATTCATACCTAATTGCTCCTTATGGGCTAAATTACCTATAATGTTTTTCTGGGTTAAGTAGAGGTTCTTTTTGGAAACTATTCTCCTCTGGCTTTTAACTCTTATTTTCCATCCTAGTCCATTAAAGGGTCATAAGAACTTTGCTCTTAGGTTGGTTATTGTTATAAAATTGTTTTATTAGAAGACTAAAAGTGGAAGTTAACTTAAATAAAAGATTCCGTTATTTTTATCAATCCTCTACAAACATGTAAACTTTTAAAAATGGAATATAGATTCCTATTTGATGTATACATTTGAAATTTATATTTTGCCACCTTGTGTTTTATTTTTAAATTTTTATTCATTGATTTGAAAGAGAGAAACATTGATTTGCTAGAGCGGGAGGGAGAGAGAGACAGGGAGAGAAATTGATTGATTGATTGATTAGCTGTGCCATTTATTTATGCATTCGTTGGTTGATTCTTGTATATGCCCTGACCAGGAATTAAACCTGCATCCTTGGTGTAGCAGGACAACACTCTAATCAACCGAGCTATAGGCCAGGGTAACATTGTGTTTTCTTTATAGTAAATGTCATAATTGCTACTATCATGATGAAATTTTGGAAGTAACGTTTTAATCGTTTTTTTTTTTTTTTTTTTTTTGTGGAAAAAAACCAGTCCTATTTGCCACCTGCATATCAAACAGTGTCAAAATGCATTCTAATATATATATATATGTGTGTGTGTGTGTGTGTGTGTATATATATATATAGATAGATAGATAGAGTCATGTTCTTAGTGTATTAATTAGTCTAGGCTAAGCTGTCTAATTGATTCAGTTTTACAACTTAGACATGACAGACATCCTTCTGTACTTGCATTGCATTGGAAAAGCAAGTCATATGGATACCCAAGATTCTTGGGGGTTGGGAAAATGTAGATCTAGGCACAGCAATCACTTTTTCAGTTATATCTGTATTCAACAGGAGAATGGATTTTGGCACTGTTTTGATATCCTTTGGCATTGTTTGCAATGCTTTAGAAATGCTCAGTTAACTAGATCTAGATAGCAATAGCATACTATTTTTTAAAATGTTGACATTATTCAATGACAATATATTTTCCTCTCTTCTTTGCTAAATTCTTTTCTACTCTCTTTTGTTATTAAATACTATTTCATTATTTACCATTTTGAGCAAAATCACTTAGCTCATGTATAAAATATTAAATTCCCTACAGATAAGTTTTTTTGATTTTTAGGCACCTAATTTCTTAGCCTACATTATGCATATTTTAGTGCAATGATGGTTATAACTTTTCTACAGGATATATTTTCAGTTTAATTGAACTATAAAATGTTAAATGTATATGCTATCCTGTGATGGTACTATGTAAAGTTCAGAATTATAATTCTTGGCATTAATTATTTTTAAATGTCCTTGTGGAATAGAGTGGGGATAAAAGCAATAATCAAGTAAGTCTATTCTCCTACACTAGATTATAGATCCTGTGAGGGTGGAGACTCTTATATAACCATTGACCCTTGTTTACCTGGTGTATTTTACCACATTGTCTGATTCATAATAGATGCTTATTAAATCTTGTTGACTGTGTAATATAAATTGAAACAAAATCCCATGATGCATTACACATGCCACAAGAGAATTACAAGCAGAATATTGTAAATATTCAGAGGAAGGTGTAATTAAATTCTGTGGAGAAGTCTGGAAGTGTTGATATGGGTTTTAATAGGAAGAGATTGTAGGAAGATTTGCCCAGAGTAAACACTGAGCAAAATGTGTGAAGGTAGGAATATAAGGCATGTTTGGGTAATACTGAAAATTATAGTTTGTTTCTTCGGTAATATGTAGGAGTGAGTGTAGGCTGAGATAAGACTAATGCTATGTTGCACCTATATTAGGGAAAAGTCTTAATTGCTTGAAAGAAAAATTTGGACTTTGCTGATAGGCCAAGGAAATCTATCTGGGTTTTTGATTATGAACTTAAGTTAATTGAGCTGCAGCTTATGAAAATGAAACTGATAATCAGTATAGATAGTTAGAAAAAGGAAAATGGCAAGTGGAATGGTTTATTAGGAGGTATTTTCATACTCTAAGGGTAATGACTTGAACCTTCACTATTAGGTTTGCAGGAATGAAAGGTACGTAAATTAGAACCATAGGACTGCACGGCAATTTGAAAGTGACTATTAGGTGTTTAGCTTGGAGAAACCATAGAACAGTGGCATTACTATTGGAAAGATGGTTATTATCAGCAGTTACAAACTACTGTGAGAATTAGGATTTTATTTATTTATTTTTAATTTGTATTTTAGTTATTGGTAGGTTCCCATTTAGATATTTTTAGCAAATTTTTGGAAATGTGGATCTGACCCTTGGAGGGAGTTCTTTCTTTAAGATGTAGATATTTAATGTTATAGCTAAAGGGAAGAGTTTAAATAGTGAGGATTCTGAGAACAAGATATTTGTTGATACTGTTAATGGGTGAAAGGAGGAGCAACTTTTTGTAAAAGAGATGAACTGACTGTTAAGGGAAGAAAAGAGAGAAGTACAATGCAATATCTCATGAACTGAAAAAGAAGTTTTAAGAAGCAAAAAGTGGTAAGTTTTATTAATTTGTTGTATCTTGGTTCATTCTTTTACATTACATCTTTAGATGAATATATATTATTTGATTGAACTTTATGTTTTGACTCAATTTATACAGCTTTATCTTTTTAAAGGTAAGTTCATCTCACTTGCTTTTTTTGATAGAATGTATTATTTAGTTTTTATTGTTTGATTGACTTTATACTTTTGCTTTTGAAATTCACTACATGTCTTATCATTATTTGTATATGCTTGCATGTGTACACTCCCATGTTGATGATTTGGGAGGTTTAGAATCTGTAATGTTGTTCCTGCGATTAAATGTAGTATTTTTCATATTTTATTGAATACTATATCTCTTGATTCTAACATATTCTGAAAAATCTAGAGAATATCTCTCAATTGTACACTGGAAAAAAGGTAGAAAATTATCATACTTTTACTTACTTAGCCTTTTTTCCCCTTCCTGCATCTTAAAGTTAACTTAAAGAGAGCAATTAGAGGACTTCATCTCCTGCTATTAGCATTATTTGGTTGTGTTTCTTTTTTATATACTATTAAATTTTATAATGCTTATGTTCTATTTCTCCATTGTTTTCTAATGTAAATTCTACATAATAGATTGACTTATATTTGTTTTTCTCTTGCTGTGTAACAAATTATAAACTAGTGCCTTAAGACAACAACACATATGTTTATTAAGTTGCCGTGGGTCAGGAAAGTAGGTGTAGTTTAGGTAGGTCCTCTGCTGAGGGTCAAGTAAGTTTTTTTTTTTTTTTAAATCAGGGTTTTGATTGGGCTATGTTTTCTCATCTAGGGAGTTAGTTTGGAAAGACTCTGCTTCTCAGATCATTGAGGTTGGTAGCAGAATCCGTGTACTTGAAATTTTTAGACCAAAGTCCTAAATGGGATCAAAATTTGAGAGAGAAAGAAAAGAGAGAAAGATACTGAAAGAGACAGATTGAGAGAGATTGATCTTAAGGCATTGGCTCCTGCCATTATGGGCTGGCAAGCCTGAACTCTGCATGGCAGCTAGAGATTCAGGGAATAGTTGATGTTGGTACGTTGGAGGAAAACTTTTTTCTTCTTCAGAGGACCATATACCTTTTTCTTAAGGCCATCAACTGATTAGATGAGGCCAGTCACATTATGAATGGATTATCTGCTTTACTCAGAGTCCACTGATTTAAGTGTTAATCACATCTAAAACATACTTCATAGCAACATGTAGAATGGTGTTTGTTAAAAAAAAACAACTAGATGCCATGTCCTAGCCAAGTTGACACAGAAGATTAACCAAATGGGTAAAAAGTACTGGGGTAAATAGTCCTTGAGTATGAGATTTTAACATTATCAGGTTAGTCTGTGTTTACTGTTTGTTGTGGTTGTATGTGTCAGAGGCTAAACTCTGCTTTGGTGTCATTATTTATTTGAGTTTATGCAGAGACTTGTTAATTGTCATCTGAGACAGTTTTTTCAGTTATTATATAGAAGCCCTATTGATGTAGTGGTGGTATGAGGGAGTGGGGTAGTATTCTGTATTCTTTTTTTTTTTTTTTTTTTTTTTTTTTTTTTTTTTTTTTTTTTTTTTTTTTTTTTTTTTTTTTTTTTTTTTTTAATTTTATTGTTGTTGTATTACATCCATCCCCTTTTTGCTCCCCTCTGTCCCCCCACCCACCCACCCATTCCCCCCAAAGTCAATCCCACCTGTATTCTGTATTCTTAATGGTGCTCCCAGGCTGTGATTTTGTTCCCTGAGGAGAGATAGGAAACCTAGAGGGTGTTGAAGTTGAGTATTTTCCTTCCTCCAGGTTGGTTAGTCTCTGGTAAAACCCAAGTAGGCTTTGGTAAAATAGTTTCTCTTGAGGCCAGGCCTTGTTAAGAAGTAATGAAAACTTTGGACATATTTTTTAAAAACCTCCTCTTTTCCTCTTCATATAGACACAAGAGGGGATTTTCCTCCAGTCTTCATTGTGATAATGAGACAGGACTCTAGTACATAAAACTCATCAAAGTGTGGGAGCTCCCCTAGGATTAGGCCCTCCTGGACTTTTAACTCACAAACATATCTACTCCGATCCTCTAGCAATTCCTTAATTATAGATTAGGTTTTCTGTATCCCACTACTGGTTCCTATGATGTTTTCTGCTGTATTTCTGCTCTGGTAAATTGTAAGTCTATGTACCTGTTTAACATCTGGAAGGGTAGTTTGGCCATAACCTCACTTCTCTGATGCAGCAAAGAAGAATTGTTGATTTCCAGTTTCTTTAGCTTTTTACTATGTGAATAGGAGAGATGACTTCCAAGTTTCTAACATGTTGGATTGGAAACCAGGAAGTCTGTCCATTGTGTTTTCACACAGTGTTGTTCCACTGAGTAATATTAAATAGCATTTAATTTTCAAAACTTGTAGTCCATGGAATAGAATAACAGTTAAGAATGGTGACTTCTGTAGAGATGGTGCTGTCCATGGCATCTGACCCAGAGCTGGGTGGAGTGGCAAGTGGGGGTAGGTAGTCAGGGTGATGGGAGAAAGAGGAGGTGGTGGTGAATCCCTATACATGGTGCCGAAGCAGGACCTGAAGCATGAATCCCAGGAGGGTGAACAAGTGCTGTGCTTTCATGGGCCTTTTCTTTATAAAGCCAAGTGTGTAAAGGTTGCCATAAAGGACAACTGCATGAAGTATTTCATACATTACAGTGGTTGGAATAAAAATTGAAATAAATGGGCTCCAGAAAGTAGAGTACTCAAATACATGGATACCAATCTGCAGAAACAGTGAGAACTTCAAAGAGCCAATCAGGAGCAGTATACAGAGGGGAAGATGTAAGGAAGAAGACATCTGATCTGCAACAGGAGAATGTTGAAGTGAAAACAAAAAAGAACAAACAGAAAGCCCCTGGAAATGGAGATGGTGGCAGTACCAGCGAGACCCCTTAACCTCCTCATTAGAAGAAAGCTTGAGTAGATCCTACTGTTGAAAAAGAGGAAACATTCATGAAAAGAGTTGAAGTCAAAGTCAAGATTCTTAAAGAACTAAAACCACGGCTTGTTGATGACTGGGACCTCATTACCTGGCAGAAACAGCTTTTTTATCTTCCTGCCAAAAAAAATGTAGATCCCATCCTGGAAGATTATGCAAGTTACAAGAAATCTCACGGAAATGTAGACAATAGGAGTATGCTGTCAATGAAGTTGTGGGAGGGATAAAGGAATACTTCAACGTGATGGTGGGCATTTGCCTCTACAAATTTGAGAGACTGCAGTATGCTGAGATCCTTGTAGACCTCCTGGATGCATCCATGTCCCAGGTGTTTGGAGCACCTCATTTACTGAGATTATTTGTATGAATTAGAGCAATATTGGCCTATACACCTCTGGATGAGAAGAACCTTGCTTTATTACTTGATTATCTTCATGACCTCCTAAAATACTTAGCAAAGAATTCTTCAACTTTGTTTAGTGCCAGTGATTATGAAGTGGCTCCCCCTGAGGACCACCAAAAGCTGTGTGAGGTGCTTACTTACCCCTTTTGCTTGCATCTCAGTAACATGTTTCTGTTCTTAGTCCTCTTGTACAAACAATGTACTTTGAAAATGTTAGTGTCCAACAGAATTGATGTTTGTTTTGTGTTTGATCTTAAACAGAAAATAAAATGGGTAACAGCTTGTTTTCTCTCTCCTTTTTATTTTTTCATTTTAAAGTTACTGCTGGTGTATTGATGGATAATGGAGAGATGGGGAGACATAATGTAGAGTGTTCTGTTGCCTAGTTGACAAAGTTGCTTTTGAAAGCTGGTGGTTCTGTTCCTTTGACACTATCCACTTTTATAATACATGTTAATGCTGTATGGCAAAATGCTCTGATTCCTAGTGACAGGTTCAATTCAGTGTATATAACAGATCACACTCACCCATTTAAGCTTTTATTTTTTATTAGTGCTTAAAGTAAAGAGCTTATCATTTGTAAGTCATCCACATTGTTCCTTCTGCATTTTATCTTTCCTCAGATTGTGGAAGAGTGGTGGCTTGTTTATGGTTGTGTATTTGTGTCTAATGCACATTTTAACATGATAAATGCAATGCTTTGTGTAGCTACAGTTTTCTGGAAAAGCTGATCTTTTAGGAATTGTTTTTCAGGTTTCAATAAATTTTTTCTTTAAATTTCAAAAAAATAAAAAATAAAAATAAAGAGAATGACAACTTCTTTAGCTTGTGTGAGTCTTAGATTACTAAAAAGTTACACACTGTATCTTTAGCTAGTTGCACAAAAACTTTCATAGAAGTGCAGTCTAATATGATAAAATTTTATTGATAATAGTGTAAAATTGCCATATAACCTCTTTTGGTAAGACTATGCTTTAGCTTTGTCATTGTTAGTTATAAAATAAGTCATATAATAAATCCCCGTTCTCATATTGCATTAGATAACATGACTCTGCTAATAACCTATATATTGTATTTAATTAGATGATGCTGTTCTTTAACATTATATTTACCTGTTTCATTACCTTCTTGCAAACTGAAAACTGAGTTTTGGTTCTCAAGTACAATTAGTTTTCTTACCCCTTCCTCTTTCTCTGCTTAGTATTGTTTGAGTTGTGGTTTTATTACTTATCTGTTTGTATTAAAACTTTCTTGTCCATTTGAAAGTAGGTCATATAAATAATAAAGTAACTATGTTCAAGTATTGCCTGATAGAATTTTAGGCTTTATATTGCTGCCCCCTGCCCTTTTTTCCTGCTTCATCCTCACTGTCATTCTTTTCTTACTCTATAGGCTTCTTTGACCATGATGTGAATTATTCATTTCATGGCTTATTCATAATAAATTATTTGTTCCAGACATTCTTTCTCCAGTCACCCTTTTTGCTTTATGGTTCCTCTGAGTTCTACTTGCTATTTTAATATCAACTCAAGCCAGACTATTAAGAATATACTCTGTTTAGAATATTATTGAAACAATTATTGAAAAAGTTTCATAAATCTAAATTATAAAATTAACAAATAATTATAAATACCTGCACTTTTATAATATAGTAGGTTATTAAGACTATGTTTTATTAGAAAAATATGTTGAATTGTAAAGAATTTTACAAATATTTAAGGGCTTAATATTCAATCCTCCTCTACTGAGAGTACATCTTTATGTAATTTATTTATTACTTTAATGCTAATATAATATCAAATTTATCAAACTAGTTTCCAGAATATGGTAGTTTTGGTTAACTCAGTTCCCACTATATTATGCATTTTTATTTAAAAATAAAGTTCATTGAATTTATAATTCATTGTCAATCTCATTTGTAAACATTTACTAGTCTGGCTTAAGAGACAATGTGTGTATGTAGAGGAAAAATTAGCAAAGCTAGGTAGTATGTTATGTGTCAAATGAATAATGTAGGCAATACAGAAATTTAAAAAGGGTCCAAATTACTATGATAGTTGGGTAAGGCTTATGGAGTAGGTAGAAATTGAATTTAAAGGAGGACAAGACTTAGATGAGAAAAATGGGCTTTGAACTGTGGATGGACCATATTTATGAATCGATATTTTGCTGGTTAATTGATGTCAGACACACAGGAAAAATGTTGAGGTGTCATTTATTTATTTACTAGATTAGTAAAAATTAACAAGGCCAAGAGTCAAGTATTGCTATAGATATAGAGTTAGTGAGAAATCTGAAGTGCATGCAGCCTATGACTTAGCAATTTCACCTCTGAGTATATGTAATATAGAGCAATGCTTTTCAAAATTTTATTCATGTGATCCACACACAGAAAAAAATACATTTTATTTAATGATGCAGGGAAGCAGCTAAAATATGCACTGGTAAGAGATTAATACAGGGTATGCGTGATCAATTGGCAAAATTTTAGTAAAATAATATACCACAAAATTGTTATATTTTGAGGTAAATTTACTCTTATATGTAAATACATAAACATAGTCATTATTTTTTAAATTGTTCAAAAAAGTCTCCATTTGTTGTAATAATAGACTTGATTCGACTTTGGAATCTTGAGCATACTTTAATTAACTTTTCTTTATCCGTGGACATCATCATGTTTTCAGTCTTAGCCTTAACAGCCTCTTGGAATGAGGTTGTTTATTAACTTCTCCCTCACAAATGCTCCATACATAATAGTCTAAAGAATTTGCATCTATCTGGTGAACTAGGCAGCCAGATTCCCTTTGACCAGAATTCAGGAACATTGACACTGAGAAATTCTTGCACCTTTTTGGCATTATATGCTGGTGCATCATGTTGTTGGAAGATAAAATGATGTCCATTTGTTTCTTGATTCATCCATAGTACAATTACTTCTCTCAAAATATCAAGGTAAACATCCTGGATCTTCATTGATGATCCCCTGGATACTGTGTACAATATCTTGACTTGTGTGATCCTTGTGTACCTTACGTGTTTTCCTTGTTGGTGTGGTGACATCAGGATCAGCATCATACACCTTCTTAACTTTGTCAACTATACATAAAGGGATGCAGTTGAAGTCTGCAATTTCCTTACCAGTTTGTCCTGCATGTAGTCCAGAAATTATGGTTGCTGTAATATCGTATTCCTTTGACATGACAGTTACTCTCAAAATTTAATACTTTATATTTGAAACAATGATGCCAAATCATAACCTTAGATAGTTTTTGAAATTAATAAGCAAGTGAAATAAGGAGATGCAAAGTTATTGCCAATTGATTGTGCATACCCTGTATATAATAGTATATTTACATAATGGATTAATATTAACATTCCAAGATAACTGAACCACTGGCACATCTACCACTATAGGTGGATTTAGGAATGTAATATATATTGAGCAAAAATAGGATGCCACATAGTATGTGTAGTATGTTTTAATTTATATTAAGTTCAAATATTACAATACATTAAATAGGGATATATGTCTTCAAAATATAAGGAAAAGCAAGAGAAGGGTTAGAATCAGAGATTCAGGACAGTGCTTACCCCTGTTAGAGGGAACATACATAAGACTTCAAAGATAATGGTAGAGTTGTGTTTTTTAGTTGGATGACTGTGGATGCATTGCTCTTTTTAAATTAATTAATTAATTTAAAAGATTTTAAAAATTCATTATTTTTCAGAGAGAAGGGCAGGGAGGGAGGAAGAAAGGGAGAGGTAGGTGAAAAGGCAACCTCCACCTAAGGATCTGGCTGGAGACCTAGCTTACAACCTGATTATGTGCCCTGTCTAGGGAATTGAACCAGTGACCTTTAGGTTCATAGGTCGACACCAGTCCATTGAGCCACACCAGTTAGGGCTTATTCTTTTTAATACCTTATTTACTCACTCATCCATTGATTATTTTTGTATAATCACATAGTGATTGCATCACATAGTGACCTTTAGGACAATGGAGGACTGAATATACTATAGAGGTCCCATATCATTATAATGGAGCTGAAAAATTCCTGTTGCCTAGGTATTTTGTGATAGCCATCATAACATGGTAGCACAATACATTACATGTTTCTGATGATGCTTATATAAACACACCTACAACACTGCAAGTCATATAAAGGTATAGCATATACAATTAAAGTAGTAGGCTATACCATTTAAATTTGTGTTAGTGCACTCTATGATAGTCACAGAAAAATGAAATCACCTAATGGTGCATTTTTCAGAACATACTCTCATTCTTAAGTGGTTCGTGACTGTATTCATTATTTAAAGAACTTTTAAGTTGAAGTAAAATAAGATCAGTTAACATTATAGTTTTAACAAATTAGAATATAAGAGATAACCCTGTTTTATTCTTTAAACTTTGCATGTTTTCTCATCCTATCTCTGAATCTTTAAGTCATCCTGAAGTCTTTTAGAGAATGTGTATTAGAAGTAAATATGAGAGTACAAATAAATTAAGATTTAATGGTTAGGTGAACATCAATGATAGATCAAAGATGGAATAAAGGTCAGGGGTTTCTATTGAGTATATTTCTTAACAAGAGTACAGTGGGTCTGTATCTTGATGTGTCTGTTTCTTGGTTGGACAGGATATGGGGCCTGAGGGAAGGATGTTATTAAGGATGACTTGGAGGCTTTTAAAAAGTGTTTATATATAGCCAGATAATATGCCTTAGTAACTTTTAGTTGAAAAAAATGGATGGGTTGACAAAAGTTGAAGAAATTTGAGAGAGAGATAATACCAGAATATGGATTTCAGTTTTATCATGTTAGTTTGAGGTGGCAGCAGATAATCCAAGTTAAAGTTTACATAGAAAGTCGGAAGTGTGGGATTTATGATTGGGAGAGAGTCAGGGCTGTATTATGGATTGATTATATAGTTTTTCAGACACAGACCATAAAATAAGAGAGGGGGTGCATTTTCTAAGGGAAAAGCTTTAAGGAGAGAAGTGAGAAACTAAGGATTGAATCATGGATACATTCTTCAATTAGGTATCATTAGGTATCTCTGGCAGGTAAGAAGAGTATTCAGTTAAAAATTGTGGCAATTATAATATTCTGAATATTCTTTCAGTGGAACAAGATATTTTTGGTACTAAAACAAACTTGCCATTTTTTATTCTTTAAAATTACTAACAACTTCAGAAAACTATAATTGTGTCCCTGAAAAATATTTAATTTCAAATGATACCTCAAAAGCGTAATAGTTATTTTAGCTAATACTCATTTTCCTTAATTAGAATGTTTCATGAAATTTTGTTTTTATCTTATTACACACTTGAATTCCAAATGTTTGCTTTCTGAATGTGGCTTACTATTTGGTATCTAGTTTTTGTGTTCTTCATCTTAAACTAATAAATAGGTATTATACAAATTTTACTAAAAAAGTTAAGGGCATATAACAAGAATGAAATGAGCATTGTTGTTATGACGCTAGTTAGTCCCTATATTTTAATCAAGATCTGAATCTTTCCAAATAAAATAAAATTTTCTTAGAAATACTAGTTCACCAATTATTTATTTATGTAGAGAGAATCAGGATTAAAACAGGACATAAACAACCTTGTAAAACGGAAGATTGCAGTAGATGAAGAAAATGCTTTCTTAAGGAAAGAATTTGGTGACTTGCAGAAGAAATTTAAAGATAAAAGGCAAGAAATTAAGGTATGTTGACTTGTACATAGTTTTACAGTAGTATTGCTTTGAAGTCCTACTTTAAGCTTTGTCAGCTTTTGCGGCACTGAAAGTGACAAGCTTGGAGGAAAAATTGCCTTAGGCCCTGCTGTATCACACAGTTTTCTCACATGCGAAAACTGTGAGAAAGATGCTTTAAAGCTGATACTCCAAGCTTTATAACTTTCAGATAAATAGTTAATGATGGAAATGGAGCTAAGAAAGTAGGAGTGTGAATATGTGGCTTCTTGTAATTAGATTCTGATGGGACTGGCATTATTAATTGATAAAACCCAGGTCTGGGAGGATATATCTGTGTGGGTCTCAAAAATAGCTGGGGACAGCATCAAAGGCAGCTTGATCAATTAATGGGCTCTTTGCAAATGTGTACTCATCAAAGCTGTCATCCAGTGAAAAAATATGACCCATCCACCTGCCATGAAAAGAGGCCAATAAAAGTATACAGGTGACCTTGGCCATCAAATATAGAAGAAGCTGCTGTGAGGGTAAAACTGCACAGTTTATATTTGCTGATTAGTTCTTGCTATTTTTTTTTTTTTTGTTTGTTATTGGCCCTGTGGTACTGTTCTGCAGGACACTAAAGAGAGTGTACAGAATAAGGAAGAGCAAAAGAGGCTGTTTATAAAAAATCTGGAGGAGGAAAATGAGAAATTAAGTACTCGCTGCACTGACCTGGTAAATGACCTGGAGAAACTGAAGAAGCAAGAAGCACATTGGAGAAAAGAAAAATATAGCATTGATGCAAAAATGAAGGTATGCATTAAGAATGGAATTCACACTGTTATTTTGGATCTAACTTTTTATAGGATGTTTATTACATGTTATTTTCTTTAAATAATAAGTTATATATTCACATCCACCAGTGGGGACTTAGCATTAATTTATATTCCTTCACTTAAGACCCACAGCTTTTAAAAAATTGATGTTGCAAAGCAGGAAACTGACTTCAAATAGTTATCTAAAATGTAATCATTAAAAAATAAAGGATATTGCATTTTGAAATAAAACATGTGAAAACACACTTGAAATTGTGAGTTTTTACATTTTTGTTCAGTTAGGGCTTATATTTATAAATACAACTAGAATTCATTGTAATATAGTTTTAAGACTGTTTTTAAGGTCTTACAAAATAAAATGTTAAAAAAACACAAGACAATTAAAAAATACTCATGTGTTTTGGGGATGGGGTTTTCTTTAACTTAAGAGAGCCTATTTATAGTAAAATTTTATTTCATAGAATATAAAAGTGAAAACAATCTTTATAATATCCTTATAATGTTTAGATCATTGTTTTTCAAAATATTACTTTTTTTGTGACTTTCTCTGTCTTAGGAATGTTTTTGTTCATTTATTGTCCATCAAATTTCAGGTTTCTGTTTTCCATAGATGTTGTTGAAAAAGCCAGAAATGGACTTTGTGCTAGCAAAAATATTACAGTCCCTTTATATATGCACACATAAAAAGAATATATAACATAAGCCCTTGTTGGGTTGCTCAGTTGATTGTAGTGTCATCCCATATACCAAAAAGGTTGTGGGTTCAGTTTCTGATTGGGGCCCCTGGCCTGGGTTGTGGGTTAATGTCTGGTCAGCGAACTGATCGGTGTTTCTATCTCACATTGATATACCTCTCTCTCCCTCTCTCCCTTCCTTTCTCTATAAAATCAATGAACAATTCTTTAGGTGAGGATTAAAAAAATTATTAAAAAAGGATATATAAGTACATATATATAGTTATTAAAGTACAGGAAGTATGGGTAAGTATATGTGTAGTTACTCATGCATATGTGATTATTTAAGTTAGAGGAGAAAGGATATATATTTCTGAGTGTGTGATTCAATTTATTGCAGACATTTAAGAAAATACATTAAATGTCTTTGTGCATAATTGGAAATGACTGAGCTATTTGGAGAGTTGAACTCTGATGCTTTAAAAAAAATCTTTATATCAGCTCTGTTTCCCTACACTCTTTAAATATTTTGGTAATACAATAGGATAAACAATGCTTCCTTGCATTAATCTACAGCTATTAATACATTGTTTAATGGTAATGTTCATTTCCTTATTTGCCTTTGAAATAGTCCATTCTGTGATTGCTGTGATTTTTTGTTCTGTGACTTTTTTTTATTGAGGTGTTTGTATTTTCTTTTCTTTTTTCTTTTTTAAAGATTTTATTTATTATTTTTAGAGAAAGGGGAAGGGAATGAGGCAGAGAGGATGAGAGACATCAATGTGTGGTTGCCTTTCACCTGCCTCCAGCTATGGACCTGGCTGGAGACCTGGCTTGCAACCAGGTTATGTGCCCTGGCTGGGGAATCGAACCAGTGACCTTTGGGGTTTGCAGGCCAGCATCTTATCCACTATGCTACCAGCCAGAGCCCTCTTTTTTTTATTTTTTAAAAATTCACTATTTTTAGAGAGTGGGGAAGGGAGGGAGCAAGAAAGGGAGAGAAACATCAATGTATGGTTGCTTTTCACCTGCCTCTAACTGGGGACCTAGCTGGAGACCTTGCATACAACCTGTGCATATGCCCTGGCTGGGTAATCAAACCAGCTACTCTGGGTTTGCAGGCCAGTGCTCAAGCCACTGAGCCACAGAACTCAGGTGTATTTTCCTATTAATTTGTAGGCATTCTTTATTCTGGATAGTAATACTTTCTTATATGTAGTACCATTATCTTCTGTACTATCAATCTTGAATAAGGTGAATTGGACTTTTAAAACTTAATGAATTTTGAGAGAGTCAATTTTATTATTTTCTT
The DNA here is from genome assembly GCA_004026585.1 of Noctilio leporinus. Classification (NCBI taxonomy): domain Eukaryota; kingdom Metazoa; phylum Chordata; class Mammalia; order Chiroptera; family Noctilionidae; genus Noctilio; species Noctilio leporinus. Next base: position 11,481 of record PVIW01007938.1, on the reverse strand, counting down.
ACCTAATGTTTTGCTTTAGAAGTCTTATATGCTAAAGTTGTTCCTATCTCAAAGTCTATTTAGAATTCATTTTGGGGGTATGACAGTCTACATCATTTACTCAATAGTTTATTGATTTGTGATACAATCTCCAAATTTCTGTGTGTTTAGGTTTGTTTTTAGATTTCCTATTATATTTATGGTTTTAGGTATTGTAGTTTTATAATTTGATCTATTTGTTAGGAAAATCAACTTCTTTGTTCTTTGTAAGTCATGAGCCATGTATGTGCCTCTTCACTATGTTTTAGTATTTAAGAATCATTTTATTAGTTTTACTGAAAAATTCTTTTTAGAAAGCAGATTAGACACATACTTAATTTATGAATTACTTTTGGGAGAATTATGATCCAACTATTTGTGAGTGTCAAATAAGGTTTTGTAACTTTATTAAAATGCATTGTCTACTTTTATTAGATTTATTCCTAGCTACTAAATTATTATAAAAGGTATTGTATTATGATAAATAATATATTTAATTACATTTTAATTGATTAATTCTTGAATGCAGATATGCTGCTGATATATTTTGTCTTGAGCTTCTTACAACAGTTTATCCCAGTGCCTCAGTTCTAAATATTTGTACATTTTCTGTATTTTCCTGTTATATAATTATAATGTATCAATAAGAAAACTTTGATTCTTTCCTCTCTATACTAATTAGCATATATTTTACACATATTGATTTAATCTATTTTAAGTGTACAGTTCAACAGTTTTAGTTTATGCATAGTTGAGCAACTATTACCACGGTAACGTTGAAGTCATTTTCATCATCCCCAAAATAAACTATAACTTTAAGCAATCATTCCTCATTTACCCTTAGCTCGACTAAGGTTTAACAGATAAACACTGATCCACTTTCTTTCTCCATAGATTTGTCTTTTCTAAATATTTAATATAATTGAAATGATAGTACAGGGTATTTTGTGTCTGACTTAGAAAAGAATAATGTTTTCAGGATTTATCCATGCTGTAGAATGTACTTTGTTAGTGCTTCATTCATCTTTATTGTTAGTTAATACTCTATTTCATAGATATCCTATATTTTACTTATGACCAGTATATAAACATATGTGTTATGAATAATTACACAAATGAACCTCTGTACATATTTTGTATATACTCCATATGTATTCATATATCTTCATTTTCCTTGGATATATAAAGAGAAGTGAGATTACTGGGTCCTAGTGTAACTGTCCTTAAGCATTTGAGGAGATTCAGATTGTTTTCAAAAGCAGCTGCACAAAACAATGATAAGTATTTGTGTATTGTTGATAGTTTCAGGATTCAGGAGAATTTAAAAGCTTGCTTTTAAAAAGTGATAGCATATCACTAGTGATAGCAAGAACTGTTTCTTGAAATTCTTAGAGTAGAAAGGAAGCAGTGGCTTTCTAATGTCTACTTCAAATGGGATCTACCTGTTACTAATACCTTAAACATTGTTGGAAACTATTAATTTGAATGTTTATTAATATAACTGTTAAAAAAGCAGCTGCACCATTTTACATGCTGAACAGCAGCGTATGAGGGTTGTGATTTCTCTGCCCTCAACACTCGTTGACTTGTCTTTTCCTGTTGATATCCTTCTTGAAGTCCTCCAAGAGTTTTCTTATGGGTGCTCCTATGTTGAGTGCTTATATGTTTACATAAGTTATATCTTCTTGATGGATTGTTCCCTTAAGTATTATGAAATGTTCTTCTTTGTCTCTTTTTATGGCCTTTATAGTATAATCTATTTCATCTGAAATAATTATCACTACCCAGCCTTTTTTTCATGTCCATTTGCTTGAAATATATGTTTCCTTCTTTTCTCTTTCAATCTGTGTTGATCTTTTGTTCTGAGGTGGGTCCCTTGTAGACAGCATATATGTGGGTCATGTGTTCTTATCCATTCAGCCACCCTCTGGTTTTTAAAAAAATATTTTATTCATTATTTTTAGAGAGAGGGGGAGGGAGGAAGAAAGGGAGAGAAACATCAATGTATGGCTGCCTTTCACCTGCCTCCAGCTCGGGACCTGGCTGGAGACCTGGCTTGCAACCTGGGTATGTGCCCTGAGTGGGAATAGAAACCAGCAACCCTTGGGTTCACAAATCAGTGCTCAATTCACTGGGCCATACCAGCCATGCTACCCTGTCTTTTGAGTGGTGAATTCAGTCCATTTACATTTAAGGTTATTATTGACAGGTACTTCTTCATTGACATTTTTCATTACTTGGAATATTTTTTGCTATTTCCTTCTAGCTTGTATTGTTTTTGTTGAGAAATCATTTGATAACCTTCTTGGAGCCCCCCTTGGATGTTATTAGCTGTTTCTCTCTTGATACTTTTAGGATTCTCTTTGTCTTTGAAATTTGCCATTTTAATTATGATATGTCTAGGAGTTGACCTATTTGGGTTCATCTTCATTGGGACCCTTCGTGCTTCCTGTACTTGAGTGATGTTTTCACTCGTCAAGTTAGGGAAGTTTTCTGTCATTACTTATTCAAACAAGTTTTCTATCTTTAGTTTCTCTTCTCCTTCTGGTATCCCTATGATACAGATATTGTTGCACTTTGTGCTGTCCTGCAGCTCTGTTAAAACTGCTTCATTCTTTTTCAGTCTTTTTTTTCACTTTGTTGCAGTGTCTTGGAATATTTTTCTATGTATTGTCCTTCGGTTTGCCGATCTGATCCTCTGCTTCCTCTATCCTGCTGTTGATTCTTTCTACTGTATTTTTTAATTTGAAAATTGTATTCTTCATTTCCTCCTGGCTCTTACTGATAGTCTCCATGTCCTTTTTAGTGCTGGTGAAGTTCTCAGTAAGTTGATGCTTCCCTAGAGTTCTTTGTAGTTTCCCCCGAGTTTGTAGTTCCCCTGGAGTTGTTTGTTTTTCTTTGAGCTCGCTAAACTCATTGACTTTATCATCCTTATTTGAATTCCATAGATGATAGCTTGCTTGTCTCTATTTCATTCAGCAGACTTTCTGGAGACCCCTCCTTTCCTTTCAGTGCTAGACTGTTTCTTTTTCTCCCAATTTTTAGATGTCTCTCTTGTTTGCTTTTGCTTTTTAGTTTGTTCTTTTTTGATTTACTGTCTTTGTGGTGTTACCTTCTATTGTGTGGAGGTGCACTTTCTTTATTTCCTGGATCCACCTCTGGTGATGTCAGATCATTTTATAGTCTGGGCCTAGTCTGCCTGTTAGGGCCAACCAGAGATCCACTGGCTTTGTGCCCTTCAGTTTTTAATCCAGTTGATCTGTGCTTATCTATCATGTGTAGGTACCATTGGGTGGGACTGATTAGCTCAGTTGTAAACCAGGCAATTTGTGATCAGGGGTCACTTTAGGTAACACTGAGCAGGGCCAATTAATACAGTTGTAATCCAATCAAACTGTGATCAGCTGCCAGGTCCAGATACTGCTGAGCAGGACAGATTGACTCCAGTTTTAATTGGTGACCAACTGCCAGGCTCAGGTGCTTCTGGGCAGAACAGATTGATTCAGTTGTAATCCAATGAATATGTAATCATCTACCAGGCTCTGTGCCAGTGGTCAGGACAGATGGGCTCCAGTTGGTGAGGCTATGATGTCCCCGCAGGCAGAAGCCACTTGTAGTAGTGTAGTCAGCCTACTGTGTGTGGGATGGGTCAATACTAGGACCTTGTTGGCTGCTCTTTCATTTCTCTCCTCAAAGGCACCACTCCAAACTCTCCTTAAGCGTATCTAGTCCATTCTGCCCTTCCTTTGCTGGAGTCCATGGTTAGTGAAGTGCTAATGTGTTTTTGTGTGTTGTCACTTTAGTAATTCTCTGTCTCTAGCACACTCAGGCTAGCAAACCCCATGGCTTTTTGCTTTTCACAGATGGATGCTATTTTACTCTCAGCGGTGTTGCTATAGACTGGGGAGCCCAGCTCGGGGTTTAGATCCCACCCTTCTCAGGTGGAGCCCCCAGCTCTGTCCCTTCAGCTGCTTCCCGTGGGAGCCCAGCCAGCCCTCTCACATCTCCGCAATTCCTACTAGTCATGTTGTAATGAAGCAGCATCTTCTGTTCTGTCCGTGGTTATAAGGCTTCTTTCCAGCTGGTTTTCTGTTGGTTATTCTGGATGATTTTTCCCTGGTTAAGTTGTAATTCTAGATTGGTCCTGGGAGGAAATTGGTGTAGCTCCACTTATTCCTCCGCCATCTTGGAATCTACTTGCTGTATTCTGATAGATTTCTTTGTCCTTGATTTTCATGATTACCTTCTTCCATTTTGTTTAGTTAAATTTTTGTAGCAGCACCTTCCTATTTTCTTCAATTTTTTTTGTATATATTGTGTTGATATATTAATTTTATTAGCATGGAGATTACATTTATCACGCCAACCTTGTAACAATATCATTTATGTTGACATCAATTTATGTTCATTATATACAGAATTTTTCTTCTACATTGCTCTTTTTTGTTATTTTTATCATAAGTTAAACTTTGTAAAATTGTGTGCCCTATAGCACAGATTCAGAAATTTTATGTGCTTGTTAATTGAAATCATGTAAGAAATAAAAAGTAGATTTACAAACCAATATGCATTAGTACTGGCTTTTATAATATCTCATACCTTTACCTTTACTGGAGATTCTATTTCTTCATGTGACTTTCAGTTATTGTCTTAACATCCTTTTATTTCAATCTGAATGATTAGCATTTTTCATAGGACAGATCTAGTAATGGACTCCCTCAGTTTTTGCTTATCTCTGAATACTTCACTCTCTCTAAATTTTTAAGGACAGTTTTGCTGTGTATAAAATTCTATGTCAACAATTCTTTTATTTTAGTACTTTCAAAATGTCATCTCACTGCCTTCTGACTTCCATGGTTTCCCATGGTAAATCAACTGTAAATCTCTCATTAATGACCTCTTGTATATGACATGGCACTTTTGTTGTTGCATTCAAGATTCTCTCTTTGCTTTTACCTGAATTTCAAAGTTTGATTATGGTATCTTAATGCAGGCTTCTTTTTATTGATCTTGCCTGGAGCTTGTTGAGATCTTTAATTTTTAGATGCTTATCTCTCATCAAAATTTGAAAGTGTCTGGCCATTATTTTTTCAATCTATTTCTGTGCTCTTTCCTGTTTCATCTCTTTTTGAAACTCCTGTAATGTGGATATTGTTTTGCATAATGGTACCTCACTGTTCCTATAGTCTCTGTTCATTTTTCTTCATTCTTCATTTTTTCCCTCAGAATCAATAATTTCACATTCTATTTTTTACTTTGCTGATTCTGTCTTCTGTCTTCTTACATTTGTGGTTGAACCTTCTGGTGAATTGTTCATTTTTGTTATTTTAGTTTTTAGCTCTAGTATTTGCTTGATTCTTTTTTATAATTTCTATTTATTGATATTTTTAGCTTATATATTGTTTTTCTTGATTTCCTTTAGTTCTTCTTTCATCACTTTATTTTATTTTTTAGAGAGCTGGGAGGGAGGGAGAAAGAGAGGGAGAGAAACAACAGTGCGTGATTGCTTCTCATGTGCCCCAAATTTGGGACCTGGCCCACAACCCAGGCATATGCCCTGACTGGGAATCGAACCAGCATCCCTTTGGTTCACAGGCTCTTGCTCAATTCACTGAGCCACACCAGCCAGGACTCATCATTTTCTTTAGTTCCTTGAGTATATTTAAGACAGTTATTATAAAGTATCTTGAAAATTTATACTGGTGTTTCTCAGGGATGCTTTCTGTTGATTTATATATTCTTTAAATATCCTGTTTCTTTGTATGTCTTGTGTTTTGTTATTGTTGCTGAAATGTGACATCTGAGTGTCAGAAGATTGTAACTTTAGAAATCAGGTGAGTTGTACTTTTTTCATTGTTGAAGGCTGTGGTAGTCTGTTTAGATTGTCTTTCAAATACATTATTTTTTGTTGTGTGTGATTGTTGAAGTCTGTGTCCATTAGCTTTTTTTAGGTCATGTTGTGGCATAGATTTCCTTGAAAGCCAGGAACTAAAGCAAGTAAACAAAATACATACAGACACAAAACAAATTGCTTTCCCAGGTTCTGAACTGGGACTCTTATTCAAGACTTAACCATATTTGCACTGAGCCCAGAGGCCAACCTGAGGTGAAAACATAGGATCTTCTCTGTTTTTTTTTCTTTGAGCATGTGTATGGCTTCCTAAACTCTGCTCTATTATAGGTATTTTTAATGTCCTAATTACCCAAAGAATCTTCCACATTTTTTGCTCCATATCTTAGGTATTTTATTGTATATAACATATTGATCAATAGTCTTTCCCCCAGTTTTCTGGGTTTGTTAGTTTACCTCGTATAGTTAAGTCATATTCTCTACATTTCCTGTCTGTGTTCCCAGTTAGGACAGAGATAATCACCTTACATCATTTTCCCAGAAGAGTGAGAACAGACACATATAATACTTTTCTATTAGAGTCTATTCTGCTTCCTCCAAAATTAGCATCCAGAATTCCCTACCTGGAATATGGACTTCTGCCACTTGAAATCTAGTGCTTTAAAATTCCCTGGCTTTAACATGGCTAATGTGGTCGGGGGATGGTGTGGGGGTGAATGGCAAGTAAAAACTCTTCAAATCCTTCATCCCATTTTCAAGTTGCTTTTTTTCTTCGTTCAGTATTTGCTTGGTTGTTATAAACCTTTGAATGCATTTTGGAGTTTTTCTAACATTGGTTCTGACAGTTTATGCTTATGTTTTGACGTTTCTTTTAGAACAAGAGTGCTTGGCACTGTTCTTGGCAAAGTTGACAATACTTTGTCATTTTGCTGATATCACTCATTAAATTCATTTTTAAATGATACCTTTAGTGGAGATATGACTGTCTTATAAAACATTTTTTGAGCACTTTGAATATGTTATCTCACTATTTCTCGTCTCTGTTATTTCTAAAGAAAAGTCAGTTGTTAATCTTACTGAAGCCTTAGAAATAGTAAGTCATTTCTCTTCTGTGGTTTCAAATAATTTAACCTTGTCTTTTGGCTTTCAATATTTTTACCATGATGTGCCTGTTCGTGGGTTTCTGTATATATTCTACTTGGAGTTCATTACGCTTCTTGCATATATATAATAATACTTTTAATCATTGTTGGTAGTTTTTGGCTACTATTTCTTCAAATAATGTTTTTGTTTTGTTTTAATGCTCTTTCCTTTCTTCTTATGGTCCCAATGTGCTTATGTTGTTGTACTTGTAGCATTACATATCTTTTTGAGGTTACTGATTTTTTATTCTTTTTATTGTTTCACCTTCAAGTTTATTGTTCTTATTCCTGTCAATTTATATTAAATGTTGAGTTACTCTAGTGAATAATTTTTTAAAATTCTTGTTAGTTTGCTTTTTGGCATTAAATTTTTCATTTGGATATTTAAAAAAATTATATATATGTATATATATCACTTTATCATTTCTTTTTGGGTGAGTCATCATTTTACCATTTTTATTTTTAAGATATGGTACTCTGTGAAGCATGATTATTTTTTTTTCGTTATTTAAGTATATATATATAATGGCTTTGATGTCTATGAAGTCTGATATCTGGATCCTCTCATGGCCAATTGCTATTGCCTGCTTCCTCTCTTCCCTATGGGTAACACTGTTCTCTTTCTTTTAATGTTACTTTTAGTTGAAAGTGTACATACAAAATTATATACTGTAGCAGGTTTTGATACCAATTTCACACTGTTATCAGAGCTTGAGGATGTTTGTTCCTTTGGTTGTTTAGTGGTGTGGCTGGACATTTTAGTAAAGTGTATTCCCCCTGCAGTATACAGTCTGACAGTCTGTAATGTTTTTCAGAGAACACAAACTTGGACAAGTGTGTGTTAATCCTGGGTTCGTAATCATTTTAGCAGGGCTCTGCTTTACTGACTGTTCTCTCTGATTGATCTTTCTGTTAATATGTCTGTCACTGTTGGTATCATACCTAGCTATTGTTCTCCAAACATTGCTTACTGATTTTTATATTACTTTTGACAGTATTCTGGGATACAAGTTGTTTAATATCTGATCTAATCATACCTGGGCTTTTTTGTAGGGTTATTATATTTAAAAATTTGGTAAAATAAATATAACATCAAATTTATAACCTTACCTATTTTAAGTGTACAGTTCGATAGTATTAAGTATGTTGTCATTGCTGTATAATAGCATAACCAATTTTCAGAAATTTTTCATCATCCAAAGTGAAACTGTACTCATTAAACAACTTTCCATTTTCCCCCTCTTCACAGCCCCTGACTCCATCACTCTATTTTTTGTTTCTAGATACCTCATGTAAATAGAATTGTCACCAGTAAACAGCACTGCCAAGGAGGCTCTGGATTGTGCTAGTGTTGGGAGCACACTGAGGGTGGGGAATAGAGGAGCTGCTAATGGGGTAGAAGTAAGCCATGGGAATGGGACCTGGGAACCGCTTTTGCATTAAGCCAACCTCCTTGGGGATGGAGTTTGGAAGTTGGAGTACCAAGAACATGCAGCTGGTTAAAGAGTGCCTTCACAAGCTGGCCAGGGTCATGGAGAAGTCTTTGGGTTTGGCAACTTCCATGGGGCATGAGGCCATGTTGCCCAGGTAACTGAACACATGCCTTTCAGACATGCCTTTCAGACTCTTAGGCCTCCATGTGGATGCCCTGCTTTTGGCTACAACTGCCTCACCACTTCTGCTGAGGCTGCCCTGGACACTGCCTGAGAGGCCATGTGGGGTTTCCAGTTCCTTTACGTAAGCCTTTTGTTTGGTTGCTCTCTGAGTTCACCTTGAGTGCGGGCAACTTGTTTGGACCTAGGGCATTGGGGGTGTGGAGCTGATGGAGTGCCAGGGGAATCTCCTCCATTGGTTAGAATTATAGCAGAAGAAGGATCTTCCACTGAGCTCATGTTAGGCTAGCAAGATAATTGGACAGAGGAAAAAGTCCTTCTATCTTTTGTACCAGGTTGGGAGTAGGACCAGAAGGCAGGCACAAGTACCCCCAGCCGCCCCTCTCTCCCCCCTCCCCTCTCCTCTTTCCCCTTCCCTCTCTTACCCCTTTTCTCCCTCTCTCCCTTCCTCCCTCCCTCATTCCCCACCTGGGGATGCACTTAAGCACTTGCTGGTATATGTGTGTGATCTTGCAGCCCTAGCAGCTGCATAGCCCGTGTCTGCACACAGGCTCCAGGAGGAAGCTTGAAATGGACAGCAGCTGGGAACAAGCTAAGCTACCTGGATGACTGTTTAGCACCCACTTGTGAGCTTCAAAGTATTATATTTTAAATTGGAGAAGAAACTCTGGACACTGCCTTTTGTCTTGTTCTTGCTGAGGAGATGGATTAGGAGACAAGAGTCTGCCATTCTCCCAGATTGCAGAACACCGAAATAAAATCCTCCTTCCTTTTTACACCAGCATCTGCCTCATGAGTTTGGGTTTTGTGATCACAAGCAGCCTAATGCCCATTTTTGTTTGGTATAGAATCATAATATTTTTGTTTTTTCTAACTGGCTTATTTGGCTTTGCATAATGATTTTAAGGTATGCTGTGCTGTTATATAAGTCAAAACTTCATTCCTTTTTTATTATGGTAAAAAACATATAACACAATTTATCACCTTGACCATTTTAAGTGTACAGTTCAGTAGTGTTATGTACATTTGCATTGCTGTGAAAAAAAGTCTCTATAACTATTTTGACTTGAAGAACTGTAATTCTATGACCATTAATTGCCATCTCCTTATTGTTCTCTCATACTAGACCTTGGTAACTATTATTCTACTTTGTATATCTATTAATTTGACTACTTTAAATATCTTAAATGGAATCATGTGGTAATTGTCCTCTTGTGACCAGTTTATTTCATTTACATGAAGAAATAAAGGTTTATCCATTTTGTAGCATATAGCAGGATTTTATTTCTTTTTAAGGTTGTACTGTTTCATTGTATGTATATACCACATTTTATTTATCTCTTCATCTGACATTTGGATTGACATTCTACCTTTTGACTACTGTGAATATTGCTGCTGTGAATGTAGGTATGCAGGTATCTCTTCAAGACCTTGCTTTACATTCTTTTGAATATACGAGGTCTGTCTTGAAAGTATCCAGCCAATGTCAATATAATTAAAATAGTTTGCATGGCTGATACTTGTGGGAAAGATCTCGCATATATATCCAGTAGTGGGATTGGTGGATGATACGATAGTTCTAGTTTTAAAAATTTGAGGGACCCCTCCATATTCTTTTCCTTTTTTGGGTCGGTGGGGAGGCTATACCACTTTATAAGCCCACCAACAATGCACAAAGGCTCCAGTTTTTCCTATATCTCAACCAATACTTACTATTTTCTTCCTTTCTCTCTTTTCTTCCCCCCCTTCCTACTTTCTTCCCTCCCTCCCTCCCTTTTTCCTTCCCACCTGTCCTTTCCTCCTTCCTTTTGTCCTTCTCTTCCTCCCCTTGCCCCCCCTTCTCTTTATCTTTTGCCTTTCTTCTTACTACTTTTGTTCTCCTAGTTCTCCCTCTTCCTCTCCCCTCTGTCTCTCTGAAAGTGTTCCTGTGAAACCTTTCATAAGCTGTAATGATGTAAGTGAAGAATAGTCCCCACTTTTAGAAAGTTTGCATTATGCCACTTCTCTTTTCTGAAAGACCTGTATTAGTATGATAGCAGCTTTTTTCATAGAAAGTGAAAATTCTCTTTGGATTTTTTTTTTTTTTTGAGTTAGTAGAAAACAGGTACTAATGCAGGTCTTTTTGTAAAAGTAAAGTGGTGTAATGTGAACTTTTGGAAAGCTGGGGATACCTATGTGTCTCTGTGTCATTCCTCTTTATAATAAATGGGAACTTAAGAACTACTCACAGTGCTATCTTGGCTGAAAGCCAATATTTTATTTGTAAAAGATTATCTTAGCTACTACAGTATGAATATAGGAGGTTTGGGAGATTGGCTAGGGTAGATTTGTAGTGCTTGACGTAAAGCCTGGTGCTCACTTTTGGAAATAATGACTATAGTGTTTATGTGGGCTTACTCTATAGATAAAAAATTTACTTCATAGTTTATGAAAATAAAATTAATTTTATAATATATTTGTGAGAAAATACTTTTGAATAGCATAAGGGTTTTTTTTAAAGGTTTTATTAATTACTTTTAGAGAGAGGGGGAGGGAGGGAGGAAGAAAGGGAGAGAAATATCCTTACATGGTTGCCTTTCACCTGCCTCTAGCTGGGGACCTGGCTGGAGACCTGGCTTGCAACCTGGGCATGTGCCCTGACTGGGAATTAAACCAGTGACCTTTGGGTTCTCAGGCCAGTGCTCAATCCACTGAGCCATACCAGCCAGGGCTAACATAAGTTTGTTTTTTTTTGTTTTTGTTTTTTTTTTTTAATATTTGAAGTATTTTTATTTTTATTTTTTTCTTTTCTTTTTTTAAATTTTATTGTTGTTGTATTACATCCATCCCCTTTTTGTTCCCCTCTGTCCCCCTCCCC